>VSTD030001361.1:0-13274 GCA_008808055.3 Sporobolus alterniflorus | reverse complement strand
AAACACAGCGGAAGCTTAATATTTCATTCTGAACTTAATCAAGACAGTGGCAAAAAAATTAGCACTTAATCTTAATCATTACTTACTTAAGTCAATTTTCTATCAAGCTAATCGTTGGATCAAACTTGACCACAAAATTGGATACAAATTTTCTAAATTTGCAGAAAATGCCACTGATATAAAATTTATTTTATCTAGAATTTTACTGCACTAATTTTCTTAATTATACTCAATTTTGGGCCATTATGTTAATCATTCTATTTTCCTAGAAAAAGAAAAACATAAAACTTAAACCTTAAAATTCTTACGCGATTTTGGCCCAAAGAACCGAAGATGACCCGCTCCAGCCTGCGCGGAATACTCAGAACGCAGCGAAGGCCAGGGCCGTGAAACTCTTCGCCCACCTGGGCCACATCCGGCCCAAAACACTGTGAGACGTCCATCTCACGCGCCGTTCTCGCGGCGACAAAACCGGCGAGCGGCCGGATACCAAAACCCTAGCTTCATTTCGTTTCTCCCTGCCTCTCTTCTCCACTGAAGCCGAGCGAGTGTGAGCGGTGGTCGACGCGTCGGCCGGCCAGGAGGGGCGGCGCCGTCGTGTGACTTCTCGCCGGTGGGCGACGCTCACCCGAGGGTGAGTGCGCCGTCGTCGAGCCATCGCGTGGCGGTGCCCTAAGTCGGGATCCCGAGCCGGTTAACCCTAGGGTTGGTGCCGGCGAGTGTCGGGTCCCCTTCCCGGACTCTGATGAGGTCGGATCCGGCGATAGCGGGACTAGGTAAGTCCCGGGGTGCCACATCTTTGCTAGGGTTTGGGATTAAGGATTCTTTTCCTTTTTTCTTATTCAATCCGATTCTTTTCTACTCTAATCTGAACCATTTTCTTACTAGTTCTTGCAGTAGAAACTCTAGATCTAAACCAAATCAAGTCGGCTTAGGGGTCCCGACTCAAGAACCGTGCTAGATCCAAAACTCTAACTCTAGCTCTTGATGCCAATGTGATAGAAAACTTAACCGTAGGTGCTTAGGGATCGGCTAGGGCGACATCTAGTCGGTCTAAACGTGATGAACACAATACTTAGTGGCTTATGGTTAGTGTGTCTCACCAGAGGGCTTGTCCGATGAACTCGACATCGTTGGAGCCGGCATAGAGGTTCTAGTTGGTGAAGTGGAAGCAGATCCGCGAGACGTTGACTCGGGATAGATGAACAACACCGGATCCGGTGAGAACCAGGTCTCCGGGGCGGTGGCGGCGTGAAGGACGACAGTGTGAAGTCTTCCCGCCGCTGCTGCACATTAATAATCGGATTAGTGTGGATTTCAGAGAATAAGTTAGATCACAGTCTATCTACTATGTCTACCGGCACTCCTCTATTTATATTCCAGCACGATGGAGGCCCACAAACTTCCGTTAGGCGCTGGGTCAATCCAACACAGCCTTGTCTCCAACACCGACCAATCTTTACAAGCCAGTCGATGGTGGGCGAGGCCTGCGTCCTCGATTAGCTTCCGAATGTCAACACATCCCTCAAGCGTCCAGCTTTTCTCCCCATCTGTAGCCAACATCAGCATTTTATGTGTCGATACGTCATACTTACTCATCGAACATTGATCTTGTAGCCTCGTCGTTTTTGATCTACCGGTGCTTATGTCCACCGTGACGATACGCGTGATGTCGTAATCAGATTCGCCGGTGCAGAGCCAGCTGATGGCACCCCGGCACAGGACGTGGGCGACGCGCGCGTCTTGGCGCGGGCGCCCGCCGCGGACACGCCGATGGAGCGCTTACGATTCATGAGACTCACCCTTTTGTACGTTCGGGTGGATCAAATTGATTTTTGCTCGTGCAAGAAGGGCATTGCAGGGCAAAATATGGGTTAGTGAGCGTTCTCGCAGTCTCTCTGTGGCTCTCAAATAGAGTCAACCGCGAAATCGAAGCCGGCCAGGGTGGACGGGCAGCCGCGTTGGTCATGCAACAGAACGCGTCTGGAGGGCTGAGGGCAGGCCAGCTCGATTGGTCGCTCTCACCAGAGACCAGACCAAGGTGAGTGGTTAAACTCGGGTTAACCACTTACTACTCCCCTGTCATCTCCTCTCCTGAAAGAAATCATATGTTAATTAATACGAAAGGGACGTGTGTGCGAGGCAAGTCAGAATGCAGGTCTCAAATCAGAGGAGGGCGATCAGTGTTCACGCGGGAAGACTTTGACTGGCGTGAGAGAAACAATGGGATCTCTTCAATGGTCACACTGTTGTCGTGGTTAGGTAATTTATAACCAGAAAGGAAGCTTTTAGTCTATTCCAGCTACTCTGGGCGTTCTGTTAATTCAATGTCTCTTGCTACATGAATATATAATACTCTATAAAGAGCAGAAGTAGACAGCTGTCACGCTACCTCTAGCAAAATTACCATATGCTGCAGATATATGCAGCTGCAGAAAGTACCTGGGGAGGGCATGAATAGAGCGGAGATGGAGCGAGTGAGCGAGACAGAGCGCACCCGGCCCCTCCCTACACCGCCGGCCACTCCGGCAGCGGCGCCCACCTCGCCGCCGCCTCCTGCACTGGGCACAGCGCCGACGCAGCCCCTTGGCGGCCTGGCCACCTCCACCTGCCCGGCAGCAACCCAGCGCTCCTGCTAGGGGTCCAGATACTCTGCCTTCGGACGTTGAAAGTAGAGGGGAACAGTGACCCATGGGAGGGCTCCAATGTGAAACAGTGTTGCCAGTTCCCTCACCGAAGCAGCAGTCTCCCCAACCCCACTCGCCTCTGAATACCTCGCCGCCACCATCCCTTCCACTGGGAACTGCGTCCGCCCTCCCTGGCAGCATTCATTCATCTCCCTCAAGCAGCTCGATATTGATGAGGAAGATGGCGCGTTTGCAGTCCACTCTTCACTACGGGAGGAAGCTGTGCAGGAGCTGGCGCGCTCCCCGCCCCGAGCCGCCCCAGGCGGCGCAGATCCTACACCACCATTGATGCTTCCTCAACATGGCTCCGGTGACAGACAGAGTCCAGCTCAGGTGGCATTCAAGACAGCTCTTTCACCAACTTGGAACCTGGGTTCTGGAGGCCGGCATCCTGATGTGCTGAACAAGCTCAAATCCGTGTTAGTAATATCGGAGCCAGCCTCTGCCAATGCGCAGCCTGCTTGCATTCATGGCGGTGAGCAGTCGCAGAAGCAGAATCTTTCACAAGAATGGAGGCTCGTGAAATCTAAGCGGGGCGCGTGTGCTACAGGCCAACCTTCTTCGGCCGCCAGGAACCGACTGCTTCAACCGGAGCTCAAGAAGGCATTCAAAGGCAAATGCTTCCGCTGCCTCGCTACTGATCACCAAGTTGCAAACTGCCGAGAGCCCTCCCGCTGCATAAACTGTCTTGGACGCGGCCACTTTGCTCGCCATTGCCTATTGCCGCCGGCGCTGCCCCAACGGACCAGTGTCCACTCCTGGCTCAAGTTCTCCATGCCCAGCATCCACTCCCGCCTCACCTTCCCTCCCGGGTCCATCCACAGTCGGCTCGTCTTCCCTGAGCTCTCCTACGTAGCCGCTGCTTCCTCGCCGGCGAACCACATGGCTTCGGAGGGATACGTCGCCGGCGTTCCGCACCAGCGCCCAGCTTACGGTCAGGTTGCGGTTGTCGCCACTGGTGCCATGGCGGCTGCCTTCCAGCGGCTTCGCCGCACGGCAGTCCTGCTTTCCTCCCACGACGTGACTTCGCGGGTGCGCGCGGCGGACGTCGCATACGAGCTGCATCGGCAGCTCCTCGTCCCCCACTGGAACATCGTTGTCTCGCCGCACCGGCCAGAGAATTTCCTGGTCCGCTTCGACTACCCGGAGCAGCGTGACTCCGCGCTGCGCTCCGGCGCCGTCCATGTGGTTGCTTCCACCTTCATCATCTAGCCGTGGCACCTGGAGGGCGTCAATCGGCCGGCTAGCTGGTTCTTTCATGTCAAGATTTGTATTGAGCGGATGCCTCTGCACGCCTGGTCTGCTGAAGGCATCAAGCAAGTCCTCGGTGACGTGTGCGTGTTCGACCACATGGAGTCCGACACCTTCCGCCGCCGGAACACAGAGGTGTTCACGTTCTACGCCTGGATGGCAAATCCGGACCACCTCCCCCGAGCCAAGACGGCAACATTCTTCTTTGAGCCTGCTGGCCGCTCCAGCCCCGGCAACGGCCCACCGCCGGCTGGAACCCGACCCCCTGCACCGCCGGCTGGAGTGGACATCCCCATCCTCATCCACCTTGCTCAGTACAATAAAGGGGCTCCCCAGCCATCGACGCCATCCAGCCCTGACCTCAGTGGGTTCGCATCGTCGACGGGCTCCACTCTGGACAGGCCTTTTTTGTTCATCAAGACTTTCTCCTGGACTCCAGCCAGGGGTCCTCAACGGCCAAGCTGGTGCGCGACCTCCTCGGATGTTGCCTCCCTGCCGTGGGCAGCCGGCACGCGGTCGTCGCGGCGGCGACCCGGAAAATGATGGCCAGGGTCCTGCCAGAGGCCGTGACCGGCGCCGTGATACCGCTGTGCAGGGGCGCCCTACAGACAACCCCCCTCGACAGGGACTGCACAGCGACCGACATCGCACGCGATCCCTACGAGAGGGCACGGGCCGCCAGCAAGCCGGCGGGATGCCGTCTCGAGGGCGAAGGCTGTCGCGCTCGCCGGTCCATCGTCGCAGTTGTCAGCCCCAGCGCCGGGATGACGAAGGTTGGGAGCGCCGCCGCTCAATGTCACCGTCCGGACGCGGACAAGCGCAGGGTGGGGCCGCCGGCGCCGCTGCTGAGCAGGCCCAGCCGGGCCACGCTGGGCAACCTGCTCCTCCGCCACAGCTGGGCCAACTCGACGCCGCGGCCGTGTCTTCCATGCCAAGAATCTTCCTTGACCCGCTGGTTGCTTCCTTGTCCGGTAGATGTCAGGACGCTCTGTTGCAGGGCATCTTTCCTCTCCAGCAGGACCACGACCCCATGCTACTGGAGACGGCTGCGGCCAGGAGGGTGCGGCCTCAGTCTCCATCGCCTGCTGCATCACGCGCCGAGTCTGCTGTGAGATGCTCGGCATGCGCTCTGCAACCTGCGGCGCCGGCGGAGGGCATGGTGGCCCCGAGCCCTGCCAGAGAAGGTCTTGGGGAGAATGTCTCCGATACACCCACCGGCCTCACGATGCTGTCGATGGGCCGCCCACCGGTCCGCTAGAAGACCTGTCCTGCCAGATTGAGTCGCTGGTGCTCCATCCACCACCTGGGCTCCATCCGGAGCCAGTCCATAACGCATTTTTTGGGCTTCAGCAGGATACAGCCCATCACGCGAACTCTGGGCTCCCGCTTGCGGCAGGCCACGCAACAGACCCCAGTGCGAGTCCTGGACTTCAGTAGGGGCCCGGCCATGCCTCGCGGGAAGGGAGCCACTATGCCCAGCAGGACTTCCTCACTAAAGTCTTCGCCAACGTGCCGCCTCCTGCGCTGACTGCTCCTGCGGCTCCACGGCGTGGCCTCGCTCAAGGGCTGTGTTTGCTGAGCCATCGCGCAGGAGTCTATGGCAGGCAGCCATCAAGACTGTTGTCCTGGTCTCTCAGCGGGCAACAAACCGTCTCATCCGCCAACTGGATTTGGCGGGCTCCAGCGAGCCGATAGGCGATGCCGCGCTGCAGCAGTACATTGACCACTTCAAGGGGCCGCTGGCGCCCAAGACGATTGCGGCCATAAGAGCGACCACCCGGCTCGCGGATGGCACCATCCCTCAGGTAGCTGCTGCCCTTGCTCAGGAGGAGCTGGCAGCGCAGGTCAACGCGGCGGTGGCTTAGGCGAAGTAATCAGAGCTGTCATTCAGTTGTCTTAATTTAATCCATGTTAGGTATGCTATGGTGTTCGTTGAAGCCTCTGCAGTATGGCCGAGGGTATGTGTTGAAGCCTATGCAGTATTGTCATAGGATGTGGTGTGCCTGCATTTCGTGTGTTATGTGTGTTCAAGCTCCGGTCCTGTGTTGCGTCTGTACCTTGACTGTGTTCTGTGATGGTGCTTCTGTATTGAGGCTCCATGGTGTTAGCTCGAGTTCGACTGTAATGGGGAAGCTGTGTTTCAAGCTTGTCTCCCACTCTGTTGTCTAGGCCCTCCAGGCCAATCTTCAAGGCATGTTAAATGGTGTTTCTCTCTGTCACCCCCGCCCTCTGCATCATGGTTGTCGGGGACTGAACTCACTGGCACGTCGGAAAGTAGTGCGAGACATGGTGCAGAGTATCAACCCGATGATAGTCTGCCTACAGGAGACTGAGGTTGCAGTGTTCTCTTCTCAACTTGTGGCAGAAACAATTGGGTAGAGAATGGATGGATACTACTACCTCCCAGCAATTGGCACAAGAGGAGGCATTTTGATTGGATGGCAAAGCAATTATGTTGAAGCAGGACAGCCGAGTTTGAAAGAGTTCTCCCTCTCTGTGGAAATCACTAGCAAGTGCACGGGGTCAACATTCCTTCTATCAACTGTGTATGGGCCATCTGAAGATGAGAACATGTCAAGATTCCTTGATGAATTGGTATTCATCAAGCCAACAAGAACTCTTCCTTGGCTTGTGATTGACGATTTCAACATGATATATGAAGCTAGAGACAAGAGCAACAATAACCTCAATCGGTGGCTAATGGGACAGTTCCGAAACACTTTGGACAGGTGTGAGCTATTTGAGCTGAGCTTGCAAAATTGGCGCTTTACTTGGAGCAATGAGAGACATGTACCTACCTTAGTTCGGCTGGACAGAGCTTTCTGCAACAAAGATTGGGATGTGATGTTTGCTGGCGGCATGCTTCAGGCGTTATCCACCTCACTCTCAGATCACTGCCCTATCTTTCTATGCCAGCAGTCCAAACCGAGGTTCAGAGACACTTTCAGGTTTGAAAATTTCTGGACCAAAGTACCAAGATTCAAGGAGGTAGTGACGGAAGCATGGCATGCAGCAGTTCCAGGCCGCCCACCACTAAATGTCCTTTACTACAAGATGGTGAATACCGCTAAGTTGCTTAAGAGTTGGAGCAAGAAGCAATTCGGCAACGCCCGCATACAACTTCACATGACAAATGAGATAGTCCACCGTTTGGATGTGGCGTAGGATCACAGAACACTTACCCCTGAGGAAGCACAACTCCGGAAGGATCTAAAAACCAGAATTCTTGGGCTCGCAGCCATTGAGTGTTCACGGCGTCGGCATGCCTCTAGGCTTATCTGGCTTAAGGAAGGAGACGCATGCACCAAGTTTTTCCATATACGAGCAAATGGTCGTACCATGAGAAAATTTATACCCTGCCTTCGAGCGGAAACTGGTGATTATGTGTGGTCACATGAGGGCAAGGAGCAGATTCTCAGTGATTATTTTCAGAATATGATCGACATGAAAATTGGGCGGCAGGCTACGTTAAATTGGTCAGAACTTAGCTTACCGCTGTTTCCTGAGCACCATCACTTGGATGACCCCTTTATTGAAGCTGAAATCAAGCGAGCAATAATGGAATTACCGGCGGAGAAGGCGCCGGGGCCTGATGGCTTTACTGGAGTATTCTATCAATCTTGTTGGAATATCATTAAGTGGGACATTGTGGCAGCTTTCTGTTGTGTCTTCAATTTGACAATCGACCCGCTACTGAAGATGAATGGTGCCTTGCTCACCTTACTTATGGATATCATGCAATGCTTTGGAGATGCCACATGCCTTCAGATCAATGCTAATAAAAGTAGTGTTGCCCCAATCCGATGCTCAAAAATCAACCTAGATGAGGTGCTACAGAACTTCGATGCGGACCGAGTTTCCTTCCCTATCACATACCTTGGCCTGCCTGTCACCCTTGGCCAGCTGAAGCTTGTCCACTTGCAACCTATGAATGATCGTGTGGCTTGTAAGATGGCGGTATGGCAAGGGGGTTTGCTTAATATTGGGGGCCGCAGAGAACTTGTGAAGACTGTCCTAAGCTCACTTCCCACCATGCAGCTGCTGGTTTCCAGCCTAGAGAAACCGCCTTCTCATCTTGTCTAGCTGCATGGTGGGAAGTGCAAAGTTAACTGGGGCCGGGTATGTCGGCCATTACATCAAAATGGGCTCGTAGACTTGGAGCGTTTTGGGCGTGCCTTGAGGCTGAGGTGGCTATGGTTTCAATGGACGGCCCCAGATAAGCCATGGTGTGGTTCTGACTTGCCGATTGACAGCACAGATGAGAATCTATTCATTGTTGTTACAAGGGTGCAGGTGCACAACGGGTGTAAGGTGAAATTCTGGACATCGAGTTGGCTAAACGACTCTTCCCCCTTAGCGATGTTTCCCACACTTTACTTGCACAGCAAGCAAAAGAATCGGTCAGTGGCTGAAGCTCTTCACAACGACAACTGGATCCGGGATCTTATGCACAACCTCACCACATCACTCTTCGCCGACTATGTGCTGCTATGGACCCTGGTAGATGCTGAGGCTATCCATCCCTTGGGGCAAATAGAGGATGAGATCACCTGGACCAGAACAACAGATGGTATATACTCTGTGAAATCTGCTTACGAAATGCAGTTCGATGGAGGCATTGAGTCCACCCTACCGACGAAATTCTTTATCTGGTTGATGTTGCAGAACCGTATTTGGACAGCTGACCGTATGCAACAAAGAGAATGGCCAAACCAATACTTTTGTTCATTTTGTCATCGAAACCTTGAAACAGTGGGGCACCTCTTCGTCGAATGTCTGGCGTCCCACCACATCTGTAAAGAAACAAGTCAGTGGGTCTCCCTCCCATGCATCAATCCACAGAATTGGGCATGAGAAGTGGGGGTTGATGAATGGTTTGAGAAGATGATAGGGGCTACGACATCGATGAAATTTAAAGGAATGTGATCGCTCATCATCCTCGTATGTTGGTCAATTTGGCAGGAGCGAAACACAAGGATCTTTGATGCCAAAGAGAAAGAAACCAATCACATTGTGTCAGAAATAAGAGACAAAGCCAAGCTTTGGATTCAAGCAGGTGGGAAGGACCTAGCTTTATTAGTGAGACCCTTTGTTAGTGAGTAGTCCATTTTGTAATAAATCGTTGACTTAGCCCATGCTCCTAAGTCAATTGCTGATGTACAGCTCCTCTGGTGCTTAAAACTCTATTCCTTCTTATATACGCCGAAATGTCCGGAGCTTTTGAAAAAAGAAAGTACATGGGTTTACCCCTCTGGGTGTGCAAGCTCCCGAAGTCTGCCCTCCTCACCTTGGTTGACCAAATGGCGGACAGGCTGCCCGCCTGGTAGGCTAATGCATCGCAGTGGTCGCTTGTTGCTAATCAAGTCTACACTGGCTGCCATCCTAGTGTACACCGCTATGAGTCAGGAGCTACCGGCCTGGCTTCTCCGAGCCTTTGAGAAAATTTTTAAAGCATTCATGTGGACAGGGGCAAAGGATGTACATGGGGGAAAGTGTTTGGTGGCGTGGAGTAGGATGCAATGGCCACTGAAGCTTGGCGGCCTTGGAGTGCCGGACCTGAAACTGATGGGGCGCGCTCTCCGTCTCCATTGGATGTGGCAGCAAAGGGTTGGACCCTCCAAACCCTGGGATGCACTGCCTTTGAATGAGGACGTCGTGACTAAGACATTCTTCAAATCATTGACACGATGTATTGTGGGCGATGGCCACTCTACGTTGTTCTGGCTTGATCTCTGGGTTGATGACCGGTGCATCGCAGACATGGCACCCGACCTGCTGGCGACAGTGCACCCTAGGCGCCAGAACAAAAGGACCGTGGCAACGACCCTTCAGCAGAA
Organism: Sporobolus alterniflorus; assembly: GCA_008808055.3. Classification (NCBI taxonomy): domain Eukaryota; kingdom Viridiplantae; phylum Streptophyta; class Magnoliopsida; order Poales; family Poaceae; genus Sporobolus; species Sporobolus alterniflorus. The sequence continues at coordinate 3,499 of VSTD030001361.1, read as the reverse complement.
TGCCTGGCTGCGCGACATCGTCGGGACGCTAACCATTCCCGTGCTCATGCAATATGTCGAGGTCAGGAACGCCTGGAAGTAGTTGTGTTGGATCCCTCTTCTCGGCCACAATCCGGTGACGGTGTGAAGTTGGCGTACAACACCATGTTCTATGGATAGTCTGAGCTCCAAGGCGCTAGATACCTGTGGAAGTTGAAGGCACCGGAATTCAAGTTTTTCTTCTGGTTAACTCTGCAAGGCAGATGCTGGACGTCCGAGCGACTTCACCGCCATGGGCTTGCGAGTGATGCTTCTTGTGCTCTCTGCTCCCAGGCAGAAGAATCTACTGACCACCTGCTCCTTGGCTGCGTCTTCACCAGGGAGGTTTGGACGCAGCTGTTGTAACCGTTGGATTGGCATCATGTCATCCCCGCTGCCGACTCCGTTCTGGGCAATTGGTGGGTGGATGCGTGGAAGAGGATTGGAAAGCCGCGCAGGCATTGCTAATCACTCGGTTGGTTTGGTTAGAGCATAATAATAGAGTCTTTGATAGGTGCCACTCCGTTCCGCCCGATCTTTGTCGTGTGATTATGTCTTCAGTGCAAGACTGATGTCTTCAGTGCAAGACTGGTGCCGCGCTAGGTTATTTCATTGGTTGGAGCTTTCGGGAGAATAGGCTTTAGTATTCTCAGGTCGTGGTGTCGGCTTGCAGAGCCTTGTAATACAAACTCCTCCCTTGCTTAATACAAAATGTGTATAGCATGATTTTGAAAAAAAACTGAAGAAAGTTTTTTCTTTTTGCTTTCTTGGAGCCTTTCGACATGAGAAGAACTTTGCTGTTTGCTCTTGCCGTCTTGCACAACCAATTGCCAATCTCTTAGCCCAGACTGGGCTGGTTTAGCACATCGCTAGAACTCCTGAATTCCTTCTGGTACAGTGAGAAGTGGGTAGAGCTTTGTCCTTCGTCACTGCTGTCAAATGTGCAAGCATCAATCTCGAATGTAAAAGCCAGCAGTACAGTTAAAGCGCACTTGCTAATTGAGGTAAACTAGCTACTACACACGATTATTAACAAAGAGCTCCGGAGTCGTGGACGAGCCCTCACGTTGCCACCTCGGAGTGCTAAGCCGCCGTCCTCCTCCTCCTCATCGGTTCAGAACTCTGAGAAGAAACAAACTGGGTGGCGTGCGCACATGACGCTCGTGCCAGCATCGCCGTTCGCACGAGGCGCTTCTCCAGGTGGGAACACATGCCCTGTCCACCCTCGACCAACTTTAAACAATTAACAATGCACGTCAAGAGAGCACCGGCAGCCGGAGAACGTTAACACCCGTCGGTCTCTCTCACACTATAGACGGAAGTCTCTCACGAGAGGACGGAGTTAACGCCAGGTTATCTTTTTATGAGGCGTCTTTTTACAAAGTTAACAGGCACTAAGAACATAAAGAATAATTTAATTGTAGTTAACATGAATAACATAAGTACTATATAAATCAAGATTAATTCGTGTAGAACTACACAGGTAAGACAAACTAACAACAGATCTAAACACTAAATCACCATTGCAAGAATAAAAAGGAAAGACATGATGATTTACTTACAGTGGATCTCGCGAAAATGAAGAGATGGAACCGTCGGTGAAGAATAATACGAGCAGTCGTGTGAGCGCACTTCCCAGAAACCTGATTCATCGGCACCCATGCGAGTCTTCAGATCATCAGCGTAGGCTCGGAGACACCGCTCTCCCTCAATCTGCTGCACTGCGGAAGAAGGAATAACAGAGTAGAAAACGGCGGAGCCTCTCAAATACAGGATGTCTCCTAGGGCCGCTATGGAACTGCCCATATTCGATCTGCCTAAATTCCATGAACCTCCCCCTAGAAACTCTCTACGTTCAACTTATCAGAGTCTACGACAATGCGCCCGCGCCTCCCATTACTCTGAGTTGACGTGACAGTCTAGGTGTGGTAGAATTAATCAATTAAATACAGAGCAAAATTAAGCTGGTACTTAAACACGCCACGTCGATAAGTCACAAGTCACGTGATAATAACGCATAAAATGAGAAACATGCGCGTGTGCGTGTGTGATATGCATCGCAGTCATCTTTCTCTTTATATTTCCCATGTGAAGTCTCTCACAAGGCTTCCCTTATAAATTGGTTAACTTCTAACTAGGTGAGTAATGTGGTACTAAACCCAGCCCAACTCTACACATCACCTTGGCTTCCTATATGGAATTTGGCCCAATAATGAAATAGCCAACAGTCATGAAAGACCTCTTTAGCCAGTCCAAATTTCAATAATTACCACCAAAGCTAAGGTCTTCAATTAACTCATTTTCTGCACTTTTATATACCGGCTTTACAGTGTAGACCGTTGAGCTACACCCAACACTCCAGGATTCACATGCTCACGACTTTACAATAGACATAGTCTTGAACTGTTAGTCTTGTGTAAGTTAGTTTCTCCTAAAAGCATCGCTAATACTAGGCCGGCTAAAGTAATGCCTCTAGTTGGAGCATTACGGTCATGCTCCGGTATCCTTTCATGAGTTTATTTGAGATTACCCAAATCTCATAGAATGCGACCTCATAGTCAAACTCATATAGGTGTATCCTTATAGGTATACCCTGCAGGAGAGTACCTTGTCTTTTACAGACCTCAGAATACATTAAGACTTAAAAGTCAACCTCCCTTGCAGTACTTAGAGTACGCATCTTCTAGAGGGAAACAAGTAAAAGATTGTACTCTCCAATTATTCATAACAACTTATTCTTCCTAAAATCTAATTCACAGGATCTCCGATCACATAGACTGGGTTACCACTATATGATAACATCATGTGGGTGTTAACCCCATTTCCCTTGATGCTTCATCAATTACACCACGTGTTAATCCCTTAGTAAAAGGGTATGCTAGGTTTTGAGTAGTATTAATATACTCTATGACAATCTCTCCAGTATTTCTCAAATGTCTTACTGATTTGATTCGATGATTCACATATCTTGAGAACTTTGCATTCTTCTTTGCATTGCCAACAATAGTGATCACGCTTTGATTATCACAATGCAATAGAATGTCCGGTATTGGTTTAGCGACCATTGGCAAGTCCATCAAGAGTTCTTTCAACCACTTTGCTTCAGTAGTGGCTGACTAAGTGCTACAAGTTCTGCCTCCATAGTAGACTTAGTTAAAATAGTCTGTTTACGAGACCTCCATGAAACTGCAGTCTCACCAATAGTGAATATATATATCCACTTGTGGCCTTTATCTCATCTGCATTTGAGATCCAATTGAAATCACTATACCCTTCAAGTACAGTAGGGTTACCCAGTATAGTGAAGTTCATATGTAGATGTATCTCTCACGTATCTCATTACACGTTCTAGTGCACACCAGTGATCACTTCCTGGGTTGAAAGTAAATCTGCTCAATTTGTTCACAACAAATGGGATATCAAGTCTAATTGCACCAGCAAGATACATGAGAGAACCAATAATTTGGGAGTATAGCAAGAT
>VSTD030001360.1:0-13279 GCA_008808055.3 Sporobolus alterniflorus | reverse complement strand
CAACACTTGTGTTGTCCTGAATCTCTTGCATTGCTTTAGGTTTGGCTTTGCTCCAGGACGAGCAAAAGTTTAAGCTTGGAGATGTGTTGGCGCTGATAAAACACCAATTTCATGCACCAACATATCAAGTAAATGTATAGGATAACCATGTATTCACCTTGTCTACAAAACTAGTTCCACAGTTTTAGTGTTTATATGATTTCAGGAACATAGGTGCCAAATTGGCACATTTCATGAAATTACAAGGAAAATTGGAATTCCAGCAAAATAAGTGCCACCACGGGAATGCACCTAACATGAGGAGGCAGTGTGCAAAGGCCACTGACCAGTGGGCCCATGGGGTGGCCGAGCGGCCAAACTCCCTGGCTGGCCGGCCGCACTTTACAGCCTCTCACGGGTTTGCTTCATGGGCACGCTCTCCAGGGAGTGGTAATAAAGAATCCGAAGCTTGAAGTTGGTGGAAGCCGGACTCAGTGGTCGGCCCGCCACATGGCTAGGCTGGCCGGCCAGCACCTGGTCTGTTACTAACTTAATCAAGTCGGTAACTCCTTCTTGGACCCCTATAAATACCCCCCCTACCGATGGAATTCATGACACCACACTCTACTTGTAGTTCTCCAGTTGTAAATGTTCTGGTTTACTTGTAGTAGCGTAGGCGAAGCCCTGTCAGGAGTCAAGAGTTGAGTCGAGTCTTCACTTGAGCTCCAGAAGTAGTCTCAGAGATCGGTGAGCTCTTGTATCCTTACCTTTCTTTATAGACTTTGAGTCCTATTTCTTGAATGTTCTTTTCTTGTTTGGTCTTAAGCTTTGATGTGTGCATAGTTACTATAACTTGGTCCCTCTTGTTTGTTGTTATTGCTCTGTGGGTCATCTGTCTGACTTGGTAGATTACTGTCGCTCCTCGTAGCTCGAGTGGTTTACCGACGTTGGTGTTTTCCTTGTATTTCATCGGCTGATGGGGAAGCATTTGGCTTTACTCACGGATGTGATGTCCAGGTTTAAATCCTTCAGTGAAGCTCCATGCCTTACACAGATGTGTCGTACCCACAGCAGTGACAATCCTATTAAGGCTTTGTAATCCACCATGCCGAGGTCGTGGCGAGACAGCCAAACCTGAGCTGTTGTATCTCCACGTGTTGATTCCTTGCCGTGATACAGTTAGTTAGATACTAGGGTTGCGAAGCAAAGTACGTAGCATAACAGGTGATTTGGAATCCTGATTAACATGATGTGATAGACTAGAGAACCTTAGGAGTTGGCCCTCTTCTCGAGTCTCCCAACTAGGTGGAACCTTAGCTTACCCATAGAACCTAGAGAATTAGTGTGTGTGTCCGTTAACCCCAGTTAATGTAACCTCTGTATAGTTTATTAGTACTCATTGGAATTACTCCCTGTGTTAGTCTTAGACATGATAGAGATCCTTCCTCACATGGGAAAATATAAATATGATACCTGGAGAATACTCCCCGTGAAGTGCTATATTGACAATTCCATGTGCTTGCGGAGCTGCATACGAAACGTAAACAGCGTGATGTGGCCCGAAGGCAAAACATTAATAGAGAGCGAGAGAGGTTGGTTGAGCTACAATACACCGTCGACATTCTCTGTCAATAGGAGCAAAGACAGGAAGCTCTGTTGGATCAAATCCCTCATCGGCCACCACCTCCACCACCACATAACCAAATCCCAGACCAGCCACAACCCCCACCACGGCACAACCAATTCTTCCACAAACAACCGCTCCCGCCACAAATCAGCACCATAGACCCCAAAAGCCTGTTGGTTGAGCACCTACAACTCGCACCATGGCCTTTGCACTACAGAGCAGTGTCACCACCAAAGTACCATGGCAATACCGACCCCCACAAATTTCTCATGTATTACGAAGCTACCATAGCCTCAGTTGGAGCCGACAAAGCAACACTCGTAAAATCATTCATCTTCTCTCTAGAGGACACAATAGCAAATTGGTATTCTAGACTCCCACTAAGATGCATCTATTCCTGGCAATGCTTGAATGACAAGTTTCTCCTCAACTTCTAGGGGTTCCAAGCGTAGCTCGACACTGAAGAAGATTTTCTGTCTTATGCTCAATGAGGGAAAGAAACATTGCCCAACATTTACCGAAGGTTCCTCCAGCTCAAAGTGCAAGCACTGGAGGTGTCAGATGATCAAGTCATCGCGCAATCTATAAAATCCTTAAGGGCGGGGTCCTTGCAAAGTCACCTAGTAATAGAGCAGCCTAAAATAGTGCCGGAGCTCTATGAACAATTCTCAAAATTTAGTAAGTCAAGCAATAGAGGAAGGTTGCAGAAGCAGACGAAGCTCCAAGACCCTGTTATAGTGATAACCGATGCAACTAGTCGAAGCCTATGCACAACACTAACTCTGATGGTTGTAGACCACTAGAGAACTGGGAGAAGAAATTCAGAGGACCTTCGCAGGAAAGAAAACTAAGGACTTTCGATCAAAGATCCCCCCAATACAACCGGAGAGGCGGAGCTTCAAACCGTGGCTGGGGACACGGCGGAGGCCCATACACATTGAAACCTCCATACTGCAGGTACCATGGCAATGAAATCAACCACCGCACAAAAGATTGCTGCATCTATCTTGAGACGAAAAAGAAAATGGAGCAAGATTTTGCACAACCTTTGCAACAACCCACACCCCAAGAACTCAACCACACCATATAATGGGCTCCACATCACCAGCGATATTCCTCATCCTACCCTCCGCACTTTCCAGCCCAAGCCCACCAGAATAGCCAAACCCAATCTTCGGCATATTACTAGTCATACCACTGTGCCACAACCAATTACCCTAAACCTTCGCCAATTCCACAATAACATACCCTCCACCAGTACCACAAATCATATACCCCACCCCAAATAACACCAGCCCTCAAGTCAAAACCGAAGCCAATGCACCTCCACCTCTGCCTCTACCTCAACCACAAGCTCAAGAACCTCCGCAACATCCTAATATGTTCCCCACCCATGGCACTATACTCACAACTACCAGAGGTTCAAACACATACTTTGAAACCAAAAGATAGAGCAGAGACTATTACCGCCAAGTAAATCATGTTATTGTCGATGGTCCTATCACCCAAATCAAATGGTCTCATATGCCAATAACCTTCTCTTCTCAAGACGTGAACCTAACCTCATTTCCACACACTGACACCATGGTCGTCATAGTCCACATTGACAGCTGGGATGTCACAAAAATCCTCATTGACAACGGTAGTCAGGCTGAAATCCTCTTTCTAGCAACCTTCGACAAAATGGGATTTGACCCAAAGAAATTCAAGGAACCGTCAAAGCCCCTCTATGGCTTTGGTGGGAAAAGACTTGATCCAATCGGGGCCATCACACTCCCTGTATCCTTCGGCACCCCCAAAAACCCCGGCACCGAATACATCACATTTGACATGGTCGACATACCATACCCATACAACGCCATTTTTGGGAGTTCCCTCTTGAGTACTTTTGAAGATGCATTACACTCAGCATACCTCTGTCTCAAAGTACCAGTGACCTTCAGCGTCATATCAATTTTTGGTAGCCAGCAATAAGCCAAAAACATCGAGAAGGGCTTTGCGCCAGGCCACATAAATGTGCACTTTCTGCAAGAGTAGTCAGACCAACACAGTGCAGAACCTCTGGCAGAATACAAAAAAATCATAGCGGCCAAAGCTGAGTTCAAGAAAGTACCATTGGATCAGAGAGTCCTGGACAAAACCGTATGTAGAGGCACGGAGGCAAGCCAGGAAGAACAGGTGAACCTACTGAGTTTCCTTGACAAAAACAGTGATGTATTTGCATGGTCCACCTTCAACTTAGTGGGAGTTAGTAGAGACATCACAGAACATCGGCTACAAGTCAGCCCAAGTGCAAGACCAGAGAAACAGAAGCTTCGCAAAATGGTTGAAGAAAAAGTGAAAGTAGCGAAGGCTAAAGTGCAGAGGTTACTAGATGTAGGTTTCATTAGAGAGATGAAATAGCCGCACTGGCTAGCAAATGTCATTATGGTGAGGAAGAAAAATGGAAAGTGGCAAATGTGTAGAGACTTTACAGACTTGAACAAATGTTGTCCTAAGGATAAGTTCCCCCTCGCAAGAATCGATCAAATTGTCGACACAGTTGCGAGAAGTGAGACGATGGCACTATTGGACTGTTTTTCAGGGTACTATCAGATTTATGGCTTCGTGAGGAAGACGATGAAAAGCTAGTTTCATTACCTCATTTGGGACTTATTGTTACCTCAGAATGCCCAAAGGTGTTCGCAATGCCTGTTCAACATTCTGTAGAATGTTGAAGGCAGCTCTAAAGGATCAATTGGGTAGAAACATGCTATCTTATGTAGATGACATAGTCATGATCAGTAAGAAGAGGGAAATTACATCGCCAATCTAGCAGAGACCTTCGTGAACATGCACGAGGCCAGACTCAAACTCAACCTAGAGAAGTGCGTATTTATGATCATAAAGGGAAAAGTCCTTGGCTGTCTGGTTTCAACCAAAGGCATCGAAGCAAACCCCAATAAAATCAAGGCCATCACTCAGATTCAACCTCCACAGAGCAAAAAAGACGTGCCGAAGGTTACATGCTAGAATGCATCACTCAATCGGTTCATATCGAAGCTAGCAGAGCGCAACTTACCTTTCTTTGTCATACTTAGGGGCTCCACAAATGTAGAGTGGGGAGCAAAGCAGCAAAAAGCCTTCAACGATTTAAAGAGTTATCTTGAACATTTACCAACACAGTCAAGTCCAGAGCAGGGGCAACATCTCATCCTGTATGTCTCAGGCACACACTCAGCTGTCAGTGGAGCTCTAGTGACTGAGATGGAAATAACACAAATTGGCAAAATAGCAAAGCAACAGTTCCCAGTGTATTTCGTTTCGTTGATCCAAACGGGGTTCAAGAGATTCTAGAGCGAATTCTCTATTCTTCGAAGCAATGAAGAAAATATACGAGGGTGAAAAGAAAGGCAAATGGGCGGAGGTCATGCCAATAGCTGTATGGAGCCACAACACTACAGTGTGCAGAGCAACAAAGTTCACACCATTCCGGTTAATGTATGGGCCGAGGCAGTGCTACCAGAGGTGATAAAACACCGAAGCTTGTGAACTGCAATAGAGACCCTCACGTGCCCAAATGAAGCGGAGGAGAAAGACCTGCTCGAGTCGAATAGACTTAAGGCCATCAAAAACTTGCAAAAATATCAGGAAGAGACAAGGACATGGAGAGATCCAAAGGTAAAACTGTGAGAATTCGATGTAGGAAATCTGGTACTTTTGCGAAGCCCCCATACTAGGAACACAGGCAAGTTTGAAGCCAAGTGGACAGGACCATATGTGGTAATAGACAAGATGAGGCCCGCCGCATACCGCTTATTAGACGCTCAAGACCGAGTTCCGGAGCATTCCTAGAATGTAGAAAACCTTCATCGTTTTCATGTTTAAATCAAAATTGTACACGGAGGTCTCCTGAACTATAAATGAGCCTCTCTAGTAGTGTTAGCATCACACATTTACTATTCAAGCCCCATACTCTTAACCTCATAGGGGAATCCCGCAAGGGTGTGAGGTTTTTAATGAGGCGGAGCCTATGTACCTCGATTCATCAATAAAAGCTTTATTAACCAAAAATCATGACAGTGCAAGGTCAAAATAGCTAATAAGGTTAGCTTGACATTCGACAAGCACTTTTGCTCAAACAAGCGAAGCCATGAACAGAGGTGTGCTCTCAGACCCCACATTCATTGGCTCATCAAAAAGACCTCCGATGAAGAAAGAGGCAACCCAAAAAATCGCAAAGGGGCTAATAAAAAAAGACCTTCAATGAAAAAAAGAGGCAACCCCAAAAACGCAAGGGGACTCATAAAAAAGACCTCCGATGAAAAAAGAGGCAACCCAAAAAAACGTAAATGGGCTCATCAAAAAAGATCTCTGATGAAAAAAGAGGCAACGCTAAAAACTAAATGGGGATCATTAAAAAAGATCTCCGATGAAAAAGTGGCAACCCAAAAAACGCAAAGGGACTCTTAAAAAAAGACCTCCGATGAAAAAGGAGGCAATCCCAAAAAATGTAAAGGGGCTCATCAAAAAGGACCTTCGATGATAAAAGATGCAATCCCAAAAAATGAAAGGGGCTCAGCAAAAAAGACTTCCGAGGGAAAAAGAGGCAACCCCAAAAAACTCAAAGGAGCTTATCAAAAAAGAGCTCCGATGAAAAAAGAGGTAACCGCAAAAAAATGCAAAGGGGCTCATCAAACAAGACCTCCGATGAAAAAAGGGGCAATCCCAAAAAACGCAAAGGGGCTCAGCAAAAAAGGCCTCCGGGGGAAAAAGAGGCAACCCTAAAAACAAAAAGGGGCTCCTCAAAAAGATCTCCTAGGGAAAAAGAGGCACTTGCAAAATTGCGCAAATGCAATGTTTCGCAATGAAACCACACGAAGGCGATGTGTCAGCAAAACAATGGAGCGTTGAACATCTCAGAGCTACTCGGTCAAAGCCAATGATACAAAATGAACCAAACGAACTGTCATAATACCAAACGACAACAATGAGAAATACCGCTCGCTTATTCATTACCATCACTATCAGATTCTTTCTTTACAATGTAAGCCATACGAGTAAGCTCACCTAAAATAATTTCCCATTCACTTAGATCCATATCGGTAGAAGGCGAATACTACCTATCAACAAACGACCTTTGCATATGCGGAGAAATATCTCCGGGGGCAGCAGACAAAATCTGCGTGGCCTTATTTTTAACGGAATATCTCCCGTGGCCTCTTCCATGACCTCGTGGTTGGGCGTTAGATGGCCCAAGAGTATCATTCAATAAAGCTCCATTATCCATGCGACTTGTACGTTCGCCAGCCCTCTCGACTGATGGCAAGGACCTTCGTTCATGATGCGTGTTCCTAGGAACATTCCCGACGGAGGTACCTCCATGACTTATTTCATCCGTCATATCTATCTTGGCCTACAACTCCCCGATACTCACACTCGATGATCCCTCAGGTGCATTACCACCACCTTCGGCGAACTGGGCATCATTCTTTGGTGAGAAACAGACAAATCATAAGAACTAGAAACTTCAACAACTTCACCACTAGGCGTGTCCAGATAAATAACATCCAAATCCCGTGCAGGCCCAGACCCGTCTAGAACCTGTGCAGGTCAAATACATTGTTTAAGTGTTCAAAAATCACTAGTAACCTAAAAACAACCCTACTCCAACACACTCACACCTCTGGCTGACAAGGGACCTCGGCCTCATCAGGAATCTTGGCCGCATCAGCCGCAAGGACCTTCATCGCAGGCACTTCTGCTTCAGCATTTCTCCCAGTCGCCTTAGTTGCGGAGGCCATTCATAGAGACGTCTCCATTTGCACGTCATGATCGATTATGTCAACATACTTATCGCACCACCTTCTTCGAGATCCTCCTCAGCCTCCGACTATGAAAAACAAACCGATTAGACAATAATGCACTTTCGCAAATCAAAAATCATTGCGATGAAGCTCACCCGGTTCTGTTCTTCTATCTTCTGTGTGCAGTACGGTGGACCATGCGTAACCCACCAGTTTTTCACATGTTTTTTTGCTGTCCGACCAACATCGTCAGGAACATCATGAAGGAGCGAATCATCTCAAGACAACACCAGGTTTTTAAGCTCTGGCAAATGCTCAGACTCTACCCCCACAAGCATCATGAAAACACCAATTAGAGCGGAACAAGTGATATTCTCGTTGCATTCGGCAAAGGCGATGGGTAGAGCCTGGACCTTCGTCTAAAACTAATCCAAAAAATCATTGACAGTAGTGTTGGCAGAGGGAAAATTCATGCATCGCCCCCCAACGCAACCACTGTCGCCTCCATATCAACCTGAAGCTTGCGCAGTGAGTTTTGAAGTCATTGCGCTTTCTCACACTCCATCTTCTCTAGATCTGCTTTTTCATTCACAATGGCATCGTGCGAAGTGCGCAAATTGTCAAAGTCTCTGTGAAGGCCTTTATCGTCAGAGGTCAAAGCCAGTTCTTGATGCTCAACCTCCACCAATCTAGATTGAGCAGCATTGAGCTCTGGTCATAATTGAGCATTAGCCTCCTCCAGCTCTGCCACATGAGCATTCTGCTGCACCACCACAGATTTCTTGGCAATCCCAGACTTTGTCAAATGTAGCACCTAATGAAAAAACAAAACATCAGCTCAGCACAGCAAGCCAAATAAAGATCTTCGCATAACTTACAAGTTCTAGACAGTTGAACAATGTTCTATCATCTTCAGAGACACCTTCACCGCTGGCTAGAATGCCGGCACCAACATTATGAAAACCTAATACAAGCAACAACAAAAAATAGTACATTATTTAACGCCACAAATAAACACACAAAAAGAGCTACTGACCAACCTGTAGCGACGGCGGTAGTAACATCTAGAATTGAAACTCCACCAATATCGAGAGGTGCAGTGATTTGCAGCAGAGCTTCGACACGGAACCGGGCAGCAAGGCCTGAGAAGACTGACCATGAGGCCCGACCTTGACGCAAATTCAGACGTTGAATCCTGAGTCACTCGACCATGTGGTGATGACTCCTAAGATTATTTTGAGGACGCCACTGCCATGGCTCCAATAGCAGGAACGTGACGTTAACGGATGGGCATCACCGTTTTCTTTGCACTGGACACGCGCTTAGAACTAGGGGCACCGGCAGCAACCTTAGAGCTCAACGCTCCACTAGGAACATGTGTGGTAGTTGCTGCCGCTACCAGGTGCGCCATGGTTTTCTTGCTCAGTTTCAATGGCGTAGCCGGAGCCACCTCTGCAGCAGACAGTCACTTTAGACTGGCCTTTCCCCGTGAAGGAGCAACCACTTTGGCCTCCTTTTTCTTCTTTCCTGCCGCCTTCAGGTGTTTGCTCGGGTTCTTCCTAGCGGCATCAAGTTTCCTTTTTCTCATAGCCTCGGTAAATTCCTTAGTATCGGGCATGGGACGAGGCCCATAGGACACCCCCACAATCTCAAAAATGTGGTTCAATCGACCTCCATTGCGCACATGAGCAAGGCAACCAACGTGCTCTGGCTTAGTGTAGCTACCAACAATATCTTCTGCTTCTAGTTCAACCCTCACTAAAAACTGAACATCATCCTCATTATCGTCCATGCAAATAGCTATGAATTTCGACAGTGGCACCTTTAACTTAGAGACTGGCGTTGTGCACATGGCCACTCTATTGAAGCCAACACTGACAGCTATTGGATACATCCTCCAAGCTATGAATTTCTCCACAACATCATGACCTCCAATAAATTTAGTCGCCTGGACAAAGGCAACGTCCCCCAAGTCATCGTTAGCATAGTCGAAGGGGGCTCCGTCCGAAACTCCAAGCTACACATGTACGAGTACAGGATATGCACGGTTTTTTCTCCTTGTGCACATAGGTGTTTAGGCACCTTGCCATAAAACCAAGCCTTCATCCACCCAGCTGACCTTTTGTTCTTGATCACCGGAGTCAAGTTCAGCCCGCTGCCCCGCCTGCCATGAAAGTTTATGCAGCCGAACAGCTGATACTTTTCACCTCCATTAGCCCCAACCTTCTTCAGTTGATAATGTAGCTCATAGCGCTTCGCCAAACCATCCCCACTGGGTTTTCCACCGAAGCTCATCACGACCCAAAAATATTTAGAAAACTAAGCGAAAGCATCTGGTGTAAGCTGGTGAATTTGTACATGAAACTGAACCAGAATATCGGTCAGGATTGGGTGTGGCGGCATCTAAAGAGCTACAGCAAAAAATTCCTCAAACACGACAGCTTCATCGGCTGCTGGTTCCTTAATGACTTCCTCCCCCGGCTCGCATGCAGAGCCTTTGACAAAATATCCTAGAGCCTCTAGATCTCGGATGCAGCTGACGGTTACTGTCGAGGGCCCAAAGTCCTAGCTCCCCACAGACTCACGTGGATTCACGGCACCACTTTCTTCATCTAGATCACCAGTGTCATCTCTAGATCGATCACTGGTGTCTCCACCGGAGGACAAGTCGGTCGTAGTAACCTCCGACCGAGGCACCTCTGCCTCACCACCTACAACCTCCTCAAGAATTGGAGAGTGCTCGCCCACCATCGCTTAAAACTAAAAAAAGCAAAGCTCAAAAGCAGCAGTGAAAGTGTGAGAGCGAGGGCGTGAGAAAGAGGGAGTCAAGGGCTGAGAAAAGCAAATGAGGTGTAAAATCAGATTCACCCTGGATGGCTATATATAGCAAGTGATTAAAACAGTCTCGGTAATCATGCCGCGTTGTGCACACGCAGTAAATGGGCACAAATCAAAAAGGCTAGTTGGGCCAAGTTTTAAAAGCATCCCAGGTAGCTCTCCACCAGGACATTCGTACCTCCTCACTGAAGCGGACCGCATATTTTAGTAACAAGGTGTTCGAAGGCAAGGGTGATGCTTTTCAATAGCAAAGAATAGAACGCCTGATCACTGGAACCCTTGTCAGTGTGCACAAAGCAAAGGTTCATTCCCAAAGAGTGAGGGTGACGCTTTTTAGGGAGACTCCTCACAACTATCGCAAGATCAGCTCATCAGGATCAAACCTCACCTGCAAGGGGCTACTATTGGGGATGCGAACCAGAGGCCACGGAGATCCCTGAGCCAGAGCATCACCCCATAAAGTGAACCATAAAGAATCTTCATTTTATGACGATACCTGTGACACAGCTTCACATTTTTGTAGGGGAAGTCAGCTACATGGCGGAGCTTAGGCCTAGTCAGGGCAGAGCCAGATCAGACGGAGGACTCTAGGCGTGAAGGTAGATCGCACCGAAGGTTACCTCCACACAAGATGCCTCAAGGCGGCAACGGATGACGCCGAAGGTCATCAGTGCATCAGAGGTCCCTATCTGGTGGGGCACGGAAATATTTGTAAATCACAAAGGACTGTAATGACCCCGTGACTACACAGTGATAGGCTAGGGTAGGTAAACAGGGGCATTACAAACATTGTAATGACTATGTGTAACTACCCATATAAATAGGCCCCTAGGTACAAATTGATGGGATAGCTGGGGGACAGTTATTGTTAGCCACTACTGTTTTCTCGCGCGCATTCTATACATTCGCATCTCATCACCCACCTTCATGTTTGGAGATAAATAGCCCTTAGCTATTTACCCCAATAGCCGACTCTTCCACCGGCTCTGGCGCCGCTCGGCCTCCTCCACCGGTCCGCCTCCATGCTGCCGGCCACCTCCACCGGCCCACCTCCACGCCGCCAGGACCCCCCCCCCCTGCACGCACTTTGTTATTTTTTATTCAAATCTGGAGCACTTGAGTGAAATCAGCAGCATTTAGAGTGATTTTTGGTGTTCATTAACTGTGGATTTAGGTGCTCATTAACTGTGGATAATTTTGCTGTTTGTTGTATGAAATTTGATATGGAATTTGAAACTTGAACATCATTTGACATATAATATGAAACTTGAACAATAGCGCATTTGACAAAGATAGCTTGTATGGGTATGAGATGCACAAATCAACTGTGTTTGCATTATTGTGGATATGAAACTATGAATGCAAGATGTAACACCCCTAGTTTCCACTGTAGCCACTACTGGGTTCTCTACAGTGCTTCACCTTGTAAATGGTACTGGATCGTGGAAACGGATCTTGGTTTAGTGTGAATTCAAAATTCAAACCTTCTTTTCAATTATCTTCAAACCAAGTCAAATGGAGCTTGTGTGGAAACTGAGAATTTTGCCATACAACCATGTCAATCTAAATTCACATTCTAAAAGGTCATGGAAAACAAGAATATTAGGAAATTTATCAGATTTTTCTAAACTGGTTTGAATCCCCAATAAATTTGGTCCAAATTCAAAAGCAGTTTTGCTTCAAGAATTTTTAAGTTGAATTCTCTTTCGAATTTGAACTTGCTTCCAAAAGGAAAGTTGTTCCTTATCCTACATTCCATCAGGGTGCAAAGTTTGATAAATTTTTTATTACAGAAATGGGGTTTGAATAATTTACAAATTTGGTCCAAATGGAAAAATAGAAAACCAATTATTAATGGGCCGGTCTGATGAACAATGCAGCCCACCCCATTCAGGCTCACGCCGGGTTTGAAAACACCGACTGAGGCCCACCGATCAGCGACCTGAGATAGGGGACCCAACACCGCGTCATGGTCCAGACAGTACGGGAAGTCGCTGGCATCCTGACACCGATGTGTAGAACTGGGGCCACCTCCTCTCTCTCTCTCTCTCTCTCTCCTTCCCCTATAAAAAGGGTGACATCGGCTGAAGCTTCCTCTTTCACCACTTCTTTCCCCAACGCCAAGGTGAGGACCACCCGCCGCTCAACGTTGGCTAGCCACTGATTGGCTCCACCATTGGGCGATTCCTTCCGCATAGCTAATCCTCACTTCTTTACGGTCATTTTGCCCCGGTTTCACGATCATCGGTCCACACCTCCACTGGCCATCGCGGATCATGTGAGTGACCTCCTCCATCACTGGTGAGAGCTCTCTCTACTACTTCTCATCACCGAGAAGCTTCCCCCCACACTCCTAACACTCGTGGCTTGCTTGTGCAGCTAGGGAACCGAGCCCGGGAGCTTCTATCTAAGTTGGGAGCCATTCATCCACTTCGACGCCAAATGCCGCTGTCGAACCATCGTTGCTCCAGTGAGGACCCCTTTCTGGCTATCTCAGTTGAGGCCTTGGTGTAGGGGCAGGTAGTGTGAGCCATGGTGGTGGGCATGCTATGAACCTTGTCATTGTTAGGACTCCGGTGAAGTGCCAGTGAGCTCGGCACATTGCGTGTGCTGACCGAGCCCTACGCGGTGACAGTGCACCATGCGCGCTCTTTCCATGCCCTGGACGTGTTCTAGCTGGCATGGGCTGCCAAAGGCCACCGGTCTGGGTTGTGCAGCTGGGCCTCGGCCCAAGAGGCCACTGTGGCCCTAGGCTCCAGTGCGGCCCACTTGCACAGTGCACTTTTCCATTTTTTCTTTAGGATTATACAAAGAGAATTCAATTCAAATTTAGTTTAGATTTAAATTCTTCCGAATTCTATTCAAACTGGGTATTTGAGTGAAATGTATTCAAGCCCTTGAATTCAAATGATGAATCTGAGTTAGGATTTCAAATGCAAGTAAATTTGGTTAAGCAAATTAGAAAATAGTCATAGGTTTGAAAATTCATTAGAAATTCTATGGAGCTCCAAAAATTATGAAACTTGGACCTAAATTCATATTTTTTCTT
>VSTD030001359.1:0-13281 GCA_008808055.3 Sporobolus alterniflorus | reverse complement strand
ACCAACCCTGCGACATCAGTGAAGAAGGAAGCTACATATGAAGATGAAGCAACTATTCTATCAAAGACAGTTGATCAGCTTGGTTTGAACGGAGGCGTCCAATCGGTGATTTTCAGTCCACTGGTAGCCCGATCGGAAACCGAAGTTCGCCAGGTTTGATAACGTGTTCAGAGGCTAGTGATGACACCTCAATTTTTACCCGAACTATGGTGCCACTGAATATCAAAGATCAGGCAGACAGATCAGCTCATAAAGAGGTTGGGCCCAACAAGTAACATATCAAGAGTCTTATCATAACTCTAAGATAACTCCTAGTAGGAGTAGGATCAAGAGTTTCTATCTTTTAGAATTAGAGTCGGGATCCAGCTAAACTCTATGAGGCGGTTCCCCGACTATAAATAGAGAGGATAGTTCCACATCGAGCACACCCCCGGAAGACCCCGAGGAATCCGAAAAAGACCCCGAAAGATCTCGAAAGAAAGAGAAGAACCAATCTCAATAGCATAATACATCAATATTGGATGTAAGGCTATTACTTCACGCGATGGCCGAACCAGTTTAAAACCTCGGGCCTTGTGTTCACGTGAGAATGATCTCATCGACTTACGTTCCCTCCGATGCTACTTTAAATATCTGACGACCAGACACCGACATAATATATTTTCTTAAAAAGCCCCAACTTGATTAGTTTTTTTTAGAAAATCTTGTTCTGGCCTCCACATTAATAGAAAATTCAGCGTCACATGCTGAAACCTTACATCTATGGGCATACTACTGTGGGCAAGGACATAAAAAAACGTCTGAAACTTTAGATTTTTTTAGACAAAGGCCATTCCGTGCTTTTATTGAAATCGAAGCCAACAAGTTTAGAACTTAATGGCCGTTCCTTGTTATGCAACATTACAAAGCTGTGGTTCTACACAACATTTTCAATTCAGTATGACACAAACGTCATATCCTTGAGGAATCACAGCAACTTTTAAAACGAATGGGTGACACAACAATTTTGACAAGTAATTCCCATTAGCGCATCGTCCATGTACTAATCTCGACCTTCTGGAAGGCAATCTATCACGCGTGCCGTAAACTACTCTGACCTTTCAACTGGAACAGCCTTCCCGCACTAACCTACTCCAGTGTCCGACCCGGCCGCGCTGGACCACTTGACGAACTAATTCCCCCACGACCGCAGGAACCACGCGAAATTCCGACGGAATCGAGCACCGAACCATTCGTGACGAAAGCCAGAAACAGAAGGCTCCAAGCATCGGGGACGGGGACTCACCTCTCGTCGCAAGGATTGGGAGAGTTTCCCGTAACCATTCGGGGACGGGGACTCACCTCTAGCCCCGCGGAGCCCGATCGCGGGGGGACGCAACAGCCGCCTCTGGGATCCATGAGCCACTCGGGCCGCGCGAAGCCACGATCGCAGACGAGCGCCATTACGATCGGAGCCCGTACCTCGACGCTGCTGGCGAATTTTGGGGGGCGATGTGAGTGGAGTGGGGGAGGCTTCACTCCGCGCCGCCTCCCGCCCAAAATGACAATACCGTCCATAGTTTCTGGGCCGAGTGGCGTCTTGGGCTCGAGAGTTCACGTATGTATGGGCTTCGCCTTTTCGGGCCTTAAAAGAGAGTAAGCGTTGCCTATGGCCCGTGGACCAGACGTGCATTAACATGCGCCTAGGCCTTGAGACGCAGCTCTGTACAGCGGCTGTAGAACACGATCAGGGAAGAAGATGTACAGTAGCAGTAGAAACTGGGAGTTTTTCTGTTGATGGATCACCACGCCTATCTGTACGGGGACGCAGGGGCAACACGGGGCTCCACCAAAAGGATCGGGTACGCGACACCGCAATTGAAGGGCAAGAAGCTGTACGTTTTTCGATGTCCTCCATGTCATCGAAATTTCGGAAAGCCCTTAACGCATGGGACGGTACGGCAGAGTACAAGCCTACGCAATGTTATACGAAGCTGTATAAATACGGAACCCCCCTCATGGGTTCGCGTATGTATACAGACGAGGCGTGACCGCACATTCACTCTGCCTTTATGCCCGTAGTCGTACGAAGCTACTGTAAGTAGCAGTGAAGCACGCCGGTAAGGTTCGGGCCGGGCCCTATACTAATCCTACCGGATATATCAATGTCATGTCCCTTGAAACCTGGTTGGTGTGACCGGCGATGCATGCATGTTGAGGAGTACTCTGTCCTGGAACTACTGCTACTGCTGCAGTCCTGCGCCATCCTGTCTTACGGTTTTTACAGGCAGGGGGCGTTGCTAGAAATCCAGAAACCAATTTCACTTAGTTGCAGGATATTAATGTCATGTCATGCTGATAAAGGTACTCTAGAGTCGTTGCTAGAAATCGAGGAATGACTTTCACTTAGTTGCAGTGCGTTGACGGCAGCCCCCTAAGAGGTTGTGCTGGAGCTGGAGGTCCGATAGTGTCCACCATCAATGTTGTAAAATGTCGACGGTAGACCACAGGGAGGTACCGGAACTGAGGATCCGAGAGCGCCAACCATCAACGCTAGAAAACATCGACGACAGTCCCCGTGGAAGGCGGTGCCGGTGCTGGAGGTCCGGGAGCGCCTACCATCAACGTTGTAAAATATCGATGACAGACCCCTAGAAGGTGACAGAGCTAGAGATCCAGAAGTGTCCACCATCAATGCTGTAAAATTATCGACGACAGGCTCCCTGGGCGGTGTCGGAGATGGAGATCCGAGAGCGCCCATCATTAACGCTGTAAAAACATCGACGGCGGGCCCCCTGGGCGGTGTCGGAGCTGGAGATCTGAGAGCGTTCACCATCAACGCTAGAAAACGTCGACGACAGACCCCCTGGGAGACAGTGTTGGATTTGCAGGACGTCAACGGCGGGACCCCTGAGAGGCCATGCCGGAGCTGGAGACCCGGGAGCGCCCATCATCAACGTTGTAAAACGTCGACGGCAGACCCCCTGAGAGGTGCCGAAGCTGGAGATCCGGGAGCGCCCACCATCAACGTTAGAAAACATCGACGGCATACCCCCTGGGAGGCGGTGCTGAAGCTGGAGGTCCAGGAGCGCCCACCATCAACGCTGTAAAACATCGACGGCATGCCCCCTGGGAGGTGCCGGAGCTGGAGATCCGGGAGTGCCCCCCATCAACGCTGTAAAAACGTCAACAGCGGGCCACCTGGGCAGTGCCGGAGTTGGAGATCCGGGAGCGTCCACCATCAACGCTAGAAAATATTGACGGTAAGCCCCCTGGGAGGTGCCGGAGCTGCAGATCCAGGAGTGCCCACCATCAACGCTATAAAACGTCGATGGCAGGCCCCCTGAGAGGCAGTGTCGGAGCTAGAGGTCCGGGAGCGCTCACCATCAACGTTGTAAAACGTCGACGGTAGGCCCCCTGTGAGGTGCTGGAGCTGGAGATCCAGAAGTGCCCACCATCAACGCTGTAAAAACGTCGACGGTGGGCCTCCTGGGCGGTGCCAGAGCTGGAGATCCGAAAGCGTCCACCATCAACGCTGTAAAAACATTGACGGTGGTCCCCCTGGGCAGTGCCGGAGCTGGAGATCCAAGAGCGCCCACCATCAACGCTAGAAAACGTCGACGGCAGGCCCCCTAGGAGGCGGTGCCAGAGCTGAAGGTCCGGGAGCAACCACCATCAACGCTGTAAAAACATCGACGGCGGGCCCTTTGAGCGGCGGTGCCGGTGCTGGAGGTCTGGGATCCACAAGGCGTATTATAAATTTGCACATGTATCATCGGCAAAAGTAATTCTGCTCACAGGTTCCTCTTTCTCTTCACCAAGTCCTATTATGCCTGATGACCCTTAGTCGGCTTACGGGGCATAGGTTATTCAGTGCGACACTATCCAGATTATGGTTATGGATCTGCTCAGGGTCATGCGCCATTCGAACCCCCAATACTCTGACATCTTTAGGGATGCAAAGTGCACACGCTTATGGTACGAATCAGGCTAAGCAGACTGTACACTTTGGACCCCTCATTAGCATTACTTTTTTCAAGGGGCAACCATTCAGCAACACAGGACCCCAGGCAAAAAATAACCAAGTGACCCAGGTAGGATGCAGGTACATCAAGCATGCCCGCCCATGACAAGGTTGCACAATTCAGACAAGAAGCGAGACAGAAAAAGCAACCGACCACATGAGGATAAAGATATACATAAAATTGAAGTACAATTCTATAAATCATAATTGCATACATGGCGAGGCATAATGAACACGTGGTACCCCCGGAGCTCGCCCCTCGAGGGGGATGGTGAAGCCTGAAGTAGACCAGAGCCCGCCTCGAGTTTGAGGATACGTGGTGCCCCTGGATCCTGCTCCCTGGTTTTAGACATCTGGAAAGAGATGTTCAAAGAGAGGTTAAAACACATTTCACCCCTTACTCAGGTTGGACGCTTTTGTTGACGCTTTTCTTGGGGTCTGGACGTCCCATGTGCACCACTTAGCGGGATAGGTAACAGTTCGCGTTTTCCAACGCACGTACCAAACAGTAAGATCAGACCGAGGCACAGCGACCCACCGCTGACGGTGAAGGAGGCACCCAGGGAGCCAATCCGTTCAACGGACACCTAGTCTTAGCATGTAGCGCGCTCAGGGTACGAAACCAGACTGAGGCAAGGTAGTCCACCGTTTGTGGTTGAACAGGGCCCCTATGGTGGATTTCCTCTGGACGCGTCAGGGGCTTAGTTGTGCGTGGGGTTAACTTTACTCAGTAGCATGCTCAAGGAACGCTGTGAACAATTAACCATCTAGCCTCTAAAGAAGGAACACATTGTCCTATAGCAGTCCAACTTAGCGAATGGTCTGCGCAAACTAACCCTTTCAGGAATAAAAAGGAGCAAAGCCCGCTAAGAAGTGAGGCCAAAAACACGGAGGCGGAAAAAAGCAGAGGTGCTTTAAAAAGATGCAAATACAGAATTGGGTAGCCAAAACCCAAGACATGGAATCACATAGGAGAAGATAGGTCATACATGAAGACAATGATCCACCGCCAGCGAGCTGAGATAGCTGTTGAGAAGCGGAGCCCACTCTGACCTCACTGAGATTTAGCTGCTCCGGACCTATTTCTAGACACTATGCTAACCGGAGAACATGTGAGGCATTCATGATTGACTATATGGAAACCTTGGGCAACATATACGGGAATAGATCCCAGACATGTCGCCCAAAGAGTAAAATTTACAGAGACGCTCAGTTGGGAGATCTTGTTCATTCCGTCGCGGTTGAGAGCGCGCCAGAGCATGGAGTCACCTACAGGGGTGAACTCATAGGGGAGAAGCGCGGAGAAGGTGAAACTTCTGCTGAACACCAGCCACCTTGCGCCTCAGTGTGAGAGCTGCCACGCCATCATGGGGATGACAGCTTGGAGTAGCCGGAACACCGCTCCAAGAGAAACACAAAGCCCCCCTACTTGGCGCGTCAAATGTCGAAGCGGTTTTATGACACTTTTATCAGTGCTGCTACAGGAGCAGCCCGTTATGATTCTTTTATTGGAGAGGGATTTGGTCTCTTAGTTCTTGGCTATGGACGAACGCAGTGGATACCAAGATTTACATGGTTCGGGCCACCGGAGCGTAACACCCTACGTCCACGAGAGAATGAAGTTGTATTGCTCAAGTCTGGTCTTGCCCGTGTGAGGCTGAGTCTTTCTTCTAGCCGTGAATCTGTTTTTTGGACCTCTGTGAAGAGGTGTCTACCCGGTCCTTTTATAGATAAAGACTGAGTAGTTACAATGAGACCTGAGGTCCGACAGGTGGTCCCGCGGTGGTTAAAACCCTATATAGTATTTAGGGTCATAATGGCTAGGAGTAGCTAATGATGTCTTGCACGACGTCAGCAGCGTAGAGTTGTCATGTCTCCTCACCCTGCTATACTGAACATGGCTAGTAATGTGGTGTCGTACTATCAGGTCATATCACCACTGTAGCCATGTCCAGGAGTGGTCAGTTGGGACTGCGTTGCACTGTTGAACTGAACTGTAGCAGTCTGTCCGCACGCCTTACAGCCGCATCGGTAACACGTGATTGTGCTTTAGACACATGCGAGCCTAACTGCATACCTGGAGCAACTAGGCATTTCTTTATTCTTGTGGTTCACAACCCACTGTGGCAGTGGAGTATGTGGCAGCATCAGAGCCTACCTCAGCAAGGAGGCGAGGTCCGGAGCCAAGGAACACGTGGCAGCACCGGAGCTCAACTCAGCAAGGAGACGAGGCCCAGGACCATGAGGCAACACCGAAGCCCACCTCGGCAGAAAGGTGAGATCCGGGGCTGTAGAACACATGGAAGTACTGGAGCTCGCCTCGATAGGGAGAAGAGGTCCGAAGCTACAGGATACGTGGCAGTGTGTATGCACGACTTGTTCATTGTCTTAACTTAAAGCTTGTATATAGGTATCCGATCTGCAGGGTACCAACGGTCACCAAAGGTGGGTGGAGTACATTAGATTCTACCACTTTTTCCCCGGGCAGTACATAATTGCTTTATCTCTTTAATCATCTTTTTTTGGGGTCGTAGTCTCAGAAACGTAAATTTGTTCAAGGTCAATTAGCATTTCTATCTTGTTCCTTTTTACTATCGAAATTCAGGCATGGACTTCTGACTTCCGAGTTCAGATTTGATTTCAAAGTGTTGCATTACACGCACGCCACGTTTTAAAAGCTTGTGCTGTTATCTAGGTAATGCAGATGCAGGGACCTGTTGATCCAGCTGCATCGGTGCTTCCAAGCGGATCTCCTCTTTGCACGCATCGCTTTGCATTGCCACGAGATTTTCCCGTACGATCACAGGTACCGTATCTCGAAAAGCAGCTAGAATCAAGCACTGTGCGCGCTGGCTTCGCAGAAACACACACGAGTTCCACGTGGCAACGCTCTCCTGCGGGCTGCTAATCACTCTGTGCTGTGGCTCCGTTGATTATACGAGCAATGGATCTAGAAGTAGTGAAACGATGTTAACATAGAATTCATCACATCGAAAAGAATCAAATATCGGAAGGAGAAGGCGGTAGTTAGATCGACGACGAGTGCGTGTCGTCACGACGTACGTGCGAACAACTCGTGCTCATGATCAATCCGTCCGTTCCGTCCCATGCTGAGGAGAGGAGAGACAAGCACAGCTACACGCTCGTACAGCTAGATCAATTTAACACGCTCATCTAGCTTAGCTTGCCTATAGCTAGCTAGGAGCACAACGTAACAATAATTAGGGGGATCCCAAGCCTATCCGTCTCTCTACGTACTAGTTAATTTCACTCGCTACCGAATCCGCCATATATTTCTCTATTGTTATACGTCTGGTGTACACGCTGAGAGAGTCAAGATAGAGGCCACGTGCGATGCATCTCGGTCGCCATGTGTTACGGACACTGACACTGGACTGAGCTTCGTGCCGAGCTTCCTGGCGTCCGTGGGCGGAGAGAGAGAAACCTCGACCGTGGCCGCCGCCGATCTTCGAGACACGGTCGCGGAAGCCATGCAGCGGCGGAATCTTTGTTGGGGCGCGTTCTTGTTGCTGGCGCTTGGCGAGAGACATGCATCCACACACGCGCCCGCAGGTTCCGTGGCAGCCGTAGTAGTTTGTGCCACGGCGGACAGTGGTTAGGCGCTGGAGATAATCAAGCTTTTCCGTTCGAGATCTATATGGCGGATGCATGCGGCGTGTGACAGCGACGGTTCGGCGTGCCGGCCAGAGCCGTGATTGGACGGTAGATCATGGTGTGTGCCCCGTGCAGGGTTAAGGTTAATTATTATCACATGGGTTGATAAGTTTGGTTGGAGTCCCGTTGTTCATCATCATAGCGAGCGAGCTTATTACCCTTCAACACATTGAAAAACGGAGGGACTACAGTACTGGAACTAGTAGTAGCACCACATGTAAATCACAGAGAATTATGCTTTTGATTGTACCAGTACTAAGTACCACCACTGTAGCACCGCCGCTGTGTACTTGTGAGCGTGTGTCGTGGAACAGGAGATAATCAGTGCATGATAATGCCAGTGTCATGGGTTACTATACGCAGGTGAGGAGGGCGCGAGCTATTCAGAGGCATGTGAGTTGTGCGCCTCTTGGAGAAGCTTCCACTGTGGAACCGAGCATCCCTGCCCCGCGACCGGCGCCAAAACACAGGCATCACGTCGGCCGCGGAAAAGGCGACGGGGGGCCATCCGCCGATCGAAACGTACTTTCAGTTCAGGGCCCTCCACGGCCTGCACGAACGACACAACAGGAAGGCGTCGTCACACACAGTCGCGCTCACGCGATCTCGTCCGTCTCTTAACCCTACGTTGCGGTCGGGGCCGGGGAGTCCGAGTCACTCACCGAGAACTGTACACGCCGCAGAAGCCTAACAATTCACCACTTGCGCGTCGCGACTTGTGTGCATGAGACGGGCGCTAGCGGTCTAGGCACGTGATCGCCAAAAGGAGGCCAGCCGTGTCGGGCATGGGTGCGGATTACCACGCGCGCGGCTTTGCGTTGGGCAGAGACAAGACGCGACGAATTGGCCGAGAATCCTGACGAGGGCGTCGCGTCGGTCGGCAGCGCCCGGACGCGACGGGGCGGAGACTTCGCCCTCCCGGCCTCGTTTGCGCGGCGCAGCAGCAGCGGATCGACGGATTAATGGACCAAGTGGCGCTCGTTGCCCGACACGGACAAGCGCGTGCAACAAATCCCGTCTACAGCTCGCCGTCCTCGACTCGGCGGCCTGTGACTCTGCGCTGCGGCGAGGCTGTGGCGGCGTACGTACGTCCGCCAGCGCCAGCCGCCCCCGACCGAATCAACCGGCCAGCGCCCGACGGCAGCGTGCTTAATCCCAACCGATCGATGCGCCGCGGACGGTCCCTCGGTTGGTGCGATGCGATTCGCCAACCATTGCTACCACCACCCTCTCGCACACAGTGCAACATAGATAGAGGCGGTGGCCACCAACCAACACGCACATGGCTTCTCCGAACGCTCATCAGGCCCGTCACCAAATACACGCACCTGTACTTAAGTATTTGCACTTGTACACTGTGACCCCCGTTTTATATGAAATGGGGTTGGGGAAACCCAGTTCAAAAAAAAAAGGTTCCATTCCGAGCAGACGATCACGCATGACGGGGAGAAGACTTTGACACGCTATTATATTTCCGGCGACGACTTCTCCGTTGTTTGCCCGCTACGAACTCCTCGACGCTTCTTTCCTATTCGCGCGTTGAAGCGAAGTCAGAGTATGTTCTACTGCTAAGTTGCCAGTGGTATAGTAGAGATTACGTTGCCAATGATGCCACATGCGCTTGGGATTGGTAATCATTTTTCGTCATGCTAGGTTATGTTTGTATACTGGAAAGTTTGGCGTGAGCGGGGATTGATTAGAAACCGGGTCGCTAGTCAAATGCTGGGATGAACAGAGTAACTGTAAGTGTGGATGAACAGAGTATTCATGCTTCTCAAACCGTGACAAGCTCAGAAGTTTTTTTTCCTTCTCTTTTTGGCGTTTTTTCATTTGGGCACAAAAAAAAGCTATGCACGCGTTCAATTCACATAACAAACCTAAGAAAATGATTACCATTACAGACAGTCTACAGAATAACAGAGTCGAACTAAGCAGGTGTCAGTAAGCCAACAAGATCTAGCAGCCAAGGACAGGGCCACTGCAAATACGGTACCACGAACGCAGCCAAACATATGCTCAATTATGGTGCCATTACATCGTTTTGAAACGGTTAATACTATCAACATCACGTCCACGTACGGCGGCTGGTGCCGGCCGATCGCTCAGGGGAAGAACGTCTCCCGCACGTCGGCGAACGCCGCGACGATCGCCGGGTAGTGGCGCGGCGAGTTGAGCACGAGGTACGTCTCCAGCAGCCGGTCCGCGCCGTGGTGGTCCCCCTCGCCGTCCCACTCCGCGATCATCTCCTGCATCGACTTGCGGAAGTCCTGGTACGGGTCGTCCGAGCGCTTCACCACCGCGAACCCGCCGTCTGCCGACGCCGCGGAGCCCCGCGGCAGCTCGAAGCTGTACCGGCAGCTCTGCGACGCGCCGCGGCGCGAGGGCGCGCGGCAGGGCCCGGAGACGGACGCGCGCGCCTTGAGAGTGGTGGTGGCGTTCTTGCCCGGCAGGCAGTTGTAGAAGTCGGACGAGTCGGAGGAGAAGCTCCGTGACGAGAAGATGTTCCTCGTGTCCTCGTCGTCCGAGGACGAGCTGCTGGCCATCCTACTCCTGCGCGAGGACGAGTGCGTCGGCAGCCTGCGAGAGGAGCTTTGGGCGCGCTCCCGCCACCGCGCCACCGGCGGGAGGTGCGCCACGAACGGCGAAGATGGCGGGCACTTGCGGCCCTCCCACTCGCCGGTCTCGTACGGCAGCCCGGTCTCCGTGAGCCGCCGCTCCACCTTCCTGCCGTCGTCGAGCGGCGCGAACGGGAGGAGCGACGGGTCGGCGGCGTCCACGGAGCGGCGCCCGGCGCAGTCCATGGTGATGTGGACCATCGGCGGGGCCTTTGGCGCGGAGACGGAGAACCGACGTGGCTCGAGCAGGGCCCCTCCCGGCTTCTTGCCGTTGCCGGCTCCGAGGCGGGAGTAGGACGTGAATGCCAGCGGCGGCGACGCCTCCACCTCCCTCTCGCGGCGCTTCCTGCCGCCGCGCCGGGAGAAGGCCGAAAGGAACGCGGCCAGCCGGTGCTTCAGCGTCTTGCGCCCGGTGCCAGCGCTGGTGGTCTCCATGGTCTCGCGGAGTCGCATGTGCCCCGGTTCGGCTGGCCGTGCGCGTGCGCTTGTCTCTGTTCTGTTTATGCCTGAGTAGTGGTGTGCGTGGGTGCGGGGAGAGAAGAAGAGAGTGGCTGGTGGTCTATCGCATTCGTGCCGGGCTAATGCGGCCTCGCGCGCGGCTTTTAACCCCCCCGCGCCGCGAGCTAGGGACCAGAAAACCGCCACGTCCGGGTCCGGCCGTTCCAGTCCAGGGCCGAGGAGCCCTGGCGTGGGGCTCGGGTCGTGGGCGCTCTACCTACGTGGTGGCGGATGGCGACAGTCGTTCCCCACGTAACGGAGCGTAGTAGTGGTAGTGGGGAAGATGGCCCGAGACGATGCTGTATTCGCTAAAGTATTTCGCTGTTTCAACCGGGTGCGTTTACCCGGTTTCCTGGATTGGTTCGTGCCATGCTTATGTCGCCTTGCGCTGGCGTCGCACGGGGCCGCTCTGCTCGTGAGCGCCGCGCTGCCTGCACCTGGAGGCGCGAACTGGCTGGACACACTGCAACGGTGCAACTGCGTTTTTGGATCGTAGCACTACTCTGGACACGATTCTGGTGGAGGGAAAAAGGGAAAGCGACGAAGCAGTCAGTCGCTGATCTGGTCTGGCAAGCCCAAAGCCGGGAATGCTTTCCGTGCGACCGAGCAACTGCCCAAGGCAAGGCTGCGTTGAGGAGCCGGCCTGGGGGCCAACGTTGACCGCGGCAACCCACACTGCACTGTACACCACTCTTACATTACAACTGTCTTCGACTACGTACGTAGTCAAGTTTCTGTATGAGGCAGAGAGTACAATCACAAAACTGAAGCGTTGAACAAATCTGGTAGACCGAGCACGTATAAACTACGTTTTTTGTTAGCACGCTGTTTCTTCGTAGGTGTAAGTACTCGCTCAACGCATTGTCTAGCCGCCAAATGCGTGCTCCAGCTGTGAGAGCGCAGCTGAGCTGTACTTTTGGACTTAAACAGGTATCTATCGCGTAGACGGCGCACGGCTTTTGAAGATTTGGCCCTGATAAAGACAAACAGGTGTTTGTCCAGAGGACGAGCAGGTTGCTTTTATATTGAAAACCTATGATCTCCCGTGGATTAGCAAAGTTACAGCGAAGCTAGCCTGTGATTATATGACCAGTATTCTGTCTCTAGCCAGACCTGTACGTGCCCGATCTTTTCTCAATTCTATCTGAGGTAAACAATCACCATGAAAATAGATTAAATATTGATCCCAATAATCTGTCCTCAACACTCTATTATAAAGCCGTACCCTCACAGTTCAAGTTCCTTTAATCCTGCCATTTGTTTCATGCAGGGTCCAAGGGAGCACATATATAACAAACAAAAAGGTGAGATTCTCGCTGATGATTAGAGGACACCATAGTTTTTGTATTCACAGAATACACAAGCTCATAATCAGAAAAGAACAAAAAGAACCGTCAAAACTGTACGTGTACACGAATAAAAAAAAGGATTAGCTGATTTATAGCGCCTTGTTCGTATTCCCAGAGTATTTATTAACTATTTACTAAGCACTATAAATTTTATAACATGAGATTTATAAAGCTAACAATGTTCCGTGATTTTCTACAGGTTCTAATCATCAAGAGGAGATACTCAACCAAATATTATTATTATTCTACTCATATTCTATTTACTACAATTTATTTATTTCAGGAATAGAAATTAAATCATAGAAATTATTCTAAGCAGGAATTAAATATAAGATGTTTTATACAAGATAAATAATATGATATAAATATGCATGCCGAGATTCAATGTATGAACTTGCATGTATTTTTTGTGAATAATTCCTTAAAGATTTGACTTCTTGGAATTTTATATAATGCATTCCTGAGAAAAATGATGATGTGGTCAAGTTTACTGGATAGATCTACTCACAAACATTACAATAAAATTTATTTTATATTTTTATGATATTTCTTATATTTATTATGAATTTTGGAAATTTGTACATATGAATCCTTGGAATTATTTAACTGAAATAAAGGAAATTAGAAAAAGAAACAAAAACTTACACCGGCCGCTGGGTCGAATTTAGCTTCGGGCTCGATTCTCCCCGGCCTTGTGGCCCATCGCCCAGGGGCCACACGGACATGGCGGTCGGCGTGCCGGAGCGGCGGCGGCCTGATCGATCCTGCCTCGCCGGCGACGAGGGGCGGAGCCAGGCCACCCACGGGACGAGGAGACGGGTTGGGCGAACCCATTCTTCGGGTCACCGGACACAGTCGTCACCGGGAGGGGGCCAGCGACGGCGACCGTCTTTGCGGCGGGGTGGGTGGCGGCGCGGAGCTTCTTCGGTGGACGCGGTGTCGCGGGCTCGGCTCCCCAATGTTGGTAGGGCGGTTCGCCGGTGGAAAGGAAGACTAGGGGCGGCAACGCAGGGTCGGCGTGGTCGAAGCTTGGACCGGCGGCGTGGCTCGGGTGGAGGCTGCCAGCGGGGCTTGGCTCCGACACGGCCATGCACTACGCATCGACCCCAGACGTTGGGCGGTAATGCTCAACGGAGCTCGG
>VSTD030001358.1:0-13283 GCA_008808055.3 Sporobolus alterniflorus | reverse complement strand
AAACTATGACGAACAAGAAATATCACGCAATATCGTCACATTCGTGATACAAAAGGGAGTTATGACAATTTACTCATATGGCAATCGTATATTGTCACAAAATATCATCACAAACTTGCGGATGTTCCAAATTATGACAATTTTAATGGAGTAAATTGTTTCATCATTAAATTGGGTCACCTCTCAGAGAACGTCATAAACATAACTAATTTATGATGAATACCTCTACTGTCATTATATATTCGTCATAGAAGCCCTAAAAGATTGTAGTGTTTGGCAAAACACGCATCTTGAATCTTTGTTACTCTCTTTGAGATGATGCCTAGCGAGTTTATATATGCTTGTTTTGGTTGAGATAGGAGTCCTAATGCCTATGGTGGACTTGCTTAACTTGCTTATTCATTTTATTTCATATCTTAGCTTATGGCCATGAGGTTTGATACAACTTAACTCCGTGGTCTCTGGTTCCATCCCAGGCCATAAACTTTTTTTTATTTAAACCAAATTATAATATTGATTCGAGGCGGCAAGCTTTTTTAACTTATTCTCATAGTTTAAACCAAATTCTAATATCATGGTTCTACATTACCACTTCTATAGTTTAAACCAAAATTTAATATCAGGGTTCCACATTGCCACGTAGACCATTGCACACAGTCGCTCAACATAAAATAATGTGGTCAACATTGCCATGTAGGCCAACCATTGCACATTGACGTGGCAGTTCCACGTAAAGAATGGCGCTGCACAGGTGTCAACTAGATTGATTTAACATTTTTATTTTAAATAAATTATAAAACTATGGCGGAACATGAAATGCCATGCAATATCATCACATTCAAGATACAAAAGGGAGTTATGACAATTTACTCCTATGACAATCATATATTATCACAAAATATCATCACAAACTTGCGGATGTTCCAAATTATGACAATTTTAATGACGGAGTAATTTGTTTCATCATTAAATTGGGTCACCTCTTAGAGAACATCATAAACATAACTAATTTATGATGAATATCTCTACTGTCATTGTATATTCACCATAGAAGACCTAAAATATTGTGGTGTTTGGCAAAGCACGCATCTTGAATCTTTATTGCTCTCTTTGAGATGATGCCTAGTGAGTTTATATATGATATATGCTTGTTTTGGTTGAGATAGGAATCCTTATGCTTATGGTGAACTTGCTTAACTTGTTTATTCACTATATTTCATATCTTAGCTCATGGCTCTTGCTTATTGTCCGTATGGTCTCGTTGTGAGGACTCACTCTTTGTTTCTGCAAGTCTTGGCATAATGGTGGAGTATAGTTGCTTAAACCTGCTTATATATCTTGTGAAACATCCTAATTTTGATCTCATGCTTCTCTCAGATTGTGTTTGATGAGTTCATTGCTAGAGGGGGAGAGAATGTGCATAAAGTTGATAGAACTATTGCTAATTAGGTGGTTGAGAGAAGAAACATGATAATGTCTATATATGGGGGAGAGCTTGCATTGAGTTTGTTTATGGGGAGTTTTGAGTTTGAGATTTTTTATGCTTTTTCTTTGGTTTGCCGCTTTTTGTGCCATTAGTTGGTTTTGCAGTTTTTTCTTCTTCTAGATAAACTTCTTGAGCTTTTTTTTGGCTTTTGGTCTTCTAGCTGTGCTTGGATTCAAAATTCAAACTTTGTGCTTTTGTGTTATCAATGTACTCATCAAGGGGAAGATTGAGAAACCAAGTGGTCAGTACCTTGGATTGAGTTGTGATGAGTAATTGACTTGCCTTGGTTTGAATTTGAATCTGAGAAATGTCGGTGGTTCTACCCTGTTATCTGTTCATGTGGAGAATTGTGTTTACTTGTCTCATGGTGTGCAGGTGACAAATGCGACATGTCAGGCAATGACGAGGATCGTGACAGGAATAGGAGACCTAGTAGAGAGGGTCGAGATGGTTAAGCACAGATCGGGTACTCAATAGCCGGATGATCAAGAGGTCAGATGACACTGTGTGCGATCTGCACCGTACACAAGGAGATGAGGAGGACGAGTTTCTTGGATTAGCCTCAAAACCAAGGTCGATGGTTTCTCTCGGTTTAGCCTCATAATCGGTGACTTTGGGTTTCCCGATTTGGGCCATAAAATTGGCAACTGCGATTTGGTGATTTGGGACTCAAAATCAACGCGACAGTTTCTTGGTTTAGACCTCAAATTCAAGTGGGCTATGATTTGTCTGTTATGTCACAAAACTGATGGGATGATGAAGACGGCGTGGGACACGCGTCGAGATCTAGTGGCTTATTTTTGCTGAAAGCAAGTCGGGCTAGTGCTTTTAGTTTGACATCAAGACTGGCGGAGACGCGACACGGATGGTGCATATGGCATCATCGTGGAGGTCATGTGGAGTTGAAGTTGAAAACGGATGGGTCGTTGCGATGGTCTACATCAGACTCTTCTACCCCATGTTTATTGTTTTTACTGTATTAGACCATAGGGGTATTTTAGTCTTTTAGTTGGACATATAAATATGACCCAAGGATTTGTGGCTGATTATCACTTCTCCTATTTTTATTTTACAATTTTAAATTAGAGAGAGTGGTCCAAGATCCAAATTTTATGTGTCAATAATTAAATGAGCGAGGAAAGACGATAATCTACATGATTATACGTGAATCTTATTTAGTTTTTATGGAGCAAAATTTCTTTTTCATGATTGGGCTTTTTCGTTTTCCTCTCGTCCAGTTGTTTTTCTTGTGGGCAAAGCGGAGACAACGGCCTAGTGTCTGGATCGAATTTCTTTCGCCTGTACCGGGTGTGCGGTGGAGAATCCTCTCCGCGATTCATTCGGCGATTGTATTCGTTCTTCTGCTCCGGTTTTCATGTGGGCCAAGTCAGATCTCGTTACCCGCTTCGAGTTTCTCCTTCCCCACGTCAGTTTTTCTCATCCAGCTTTCGCGTCGCCGGTTTTAGCTCGATTCGATTTTCGTTTCGTGGATTGGCTCGCGCCGCTGCAGGTTCGTCACCGATTTCGTTTATCGAGGTCACGTGCCTCGCCCCGGTCCCGCTCAAGTTTCGTTTCTGCCGGTCCATGCCGCCGAGTCAGCTACCCGCTCGAGATTTCCGTTTCGCTCCCCTAATTTTCGGTCCCGTTCGTGGATTTGGGGTCAGCGCGGTTTGCTTCTTTTTCTTTCGTGGAGTCACCCGCGTGGGCTTCAGTTCCCGAGATCGGGTTCTCGGTTCACGCCCCAGTTTCAGCTGCAGCTGGCCGATCTGGATTTCCCCTTATTTTTCCCGCTCGCGCTTGGTCTCCGCAGCTCGTGAATCCTTTGGCACAGTAGTCCTGGCGCTGTTCTTGACGGGACAAGGAAAAAATTCGTTTCTTTGTTCTTTTGTTATCAGTTTCCTCGCTGCTCCTCGTGTCCAACGGCCTGTTCTGCATGGATTGTTTTTCATTGTGGATCTGCAGGGATGTGTTTTGCGTGCTTGGTTTTCAACTTCCTACTCCCGAGAACTGGTTCTCCTGCTCTCGTGGATCTATAGCAGTTCTATACCTATGTAATCTTGACTCAGATGCACGTTGAATCTAATTTCATACATAGGACAAGTTCTCTTAAAATATTTTAATTGACTCTTATTTATTCCCCTCTGATCGTCGATCCGGTCCTTTAACTTATTTAAACTTCAGGAGTGGTCCGAAACTGGAACCATTGCTAATATTTTTAGCACTATATACTTCTCCCCAAAATCTTTCAAATTCCCCTCCAACTGTTTCTCCATTCACGCTTCCATGCTGCCGCAAACGCTCCACCGTGCTCCCTCTGCCACCACACCCATCTTGCGCTGCTCTCTTCGCCACTGGCCGTCGAACCCACGCACGCCTTCTGCCACTTCCCATAGCACCCGCCTCGCACGCCCCGCAGGTGCCTGCCATTGTGCATTGGTTCCAATGACATTGAGCCCAAGGAGAGGTCATTCCATCCATGCCTCATGATGTTTGTTGTTTTGCTCTAGTGTAAATTGCATTGTTGCTTTGATATTGCTACATTCCTGACCATGTACTGTGGAATTTTAATAATTTGGAGCTGTTATGGAGACAATCAACAACAACAACAACCAAACATTTTAGTTCCAAGCAAGTTATGGTAGGCTAGAGATAAAATCACATGAGTAAAAAAATAGAGATAAAACAAGGGAAAAAGAAGGGGAAAACAAAGGGCAATAAAAAAATCAACCCGAAAAAGGAGAAAAGACAATAAAACACTAAACCATACAAAAAGGTAAAAAAGGGTGAAAAAAAGAAAAAAAAACTATGACAAAAAAGCAATAAAGAAGAAGGAAATGAAGATCAAGATTCTGACACGTGAATTATTAATTTTCACTCTCTCCTATCTAATGCTATCTCCTTGGTTATACTTTAATCATTCAAATCTCTAATTACGGACTCCTCCGATATCAAATTTGGTATTTCTCTACCACTCCTCCCATTACCGGTTCATCTTACTACCCTACTGTGAACTGGTATTGGATATGTCCAAACTATCTCAAACAATATTGCACAAATTTCTTCTCGACTACTGCCACCTCTAATCTTTCGCGTATATCATCATTCCGGACAATCTCTTCTTCTGTTGTCACAATTCCCTGTTTTGGAGACAATACTCAACAAATTAAATTGAGTCACAGCTAGTAGTGATGTAGGTTTACTTGTAACCCTGCATAATCTAGATGACTCTGAAGTGAAAATTTCCTGCTGTAAACTTCCACTGTCTTCAAAAAAAAAGTACTGCAGCCTGCAACTCTGCATCTTAGTTGATTTAGTATGCATAGTGCAAACTGTACTTGACCAAAATGATTGAACATGTCTGTAAATCCTGTTGCAGTGTTAAATTTTGTTTAATGTTTCAAACTATTTGATGCTACTGTGCTGTGATACTTAAGATATTTCAAAACTCTGTACATAATGTTCCATTAATTACTAGAAATATAATTTACCTGAAACTATTTGCTAAGGGCCCGTTTGGATCCCTAGAATTGAATCAATTTCCTGAAAATTGAATTGGCTGGAATTGAATCTATCGGAAAGTAATTCAATTCCAATTTTCTTGTTTGGCTATACACAGAATTGACTTCCTGGAATTAAATTCAAAATGTTGTTTGGATACTTTCATTTGTAATCACTGAATGAGTTCACATAGAAAAATACTAGAATCTCACAGGCACAAGACTAGACAACATACACAAACAGAAGATCTCAAGGCAATAAACATTACAGCATAATAAGAACTGAACATTACATCATAACAAGACTCAAGAACATTACAGCGGTGAATAACAATATCTCAAGGCAATGAACATTATAGCATAACAAGAACTGAAGGTTCAGTGAACATTACAGTGAATAACAGACCCATTAACTGAACATTACAGCATAACAGGAACACAACTGACCCACAAAAAGGAATTTCCTGGAACTTCTTGAAATACAAACCTAGCTATAGATCTCACACTACTAGAAAATCGGTCTATTGCCATGGTGAAATATGATTACAATATGGTCATATTTGTTGCAATATCTTCTAATAGCAACAATGCGACTTTGGTTAAAAGTGGTTGCATGTAGTAGCGTTGCAATAACACTCTGCAATGGTTTTTATGTTGTTGCAACCATTTATAAGTTTGGTGGCAATAACACATACTATTGCAACAAATTTTTCCACGTTGTAGTGGAATCTGCGGCAATAGACCAATTTTCTAGTAGTGTCTAGGCAGTGAATTCCGTGGAATTGAAGACACACAAAAGGATAATCTTTTTTCAGGCACAACAAGAACTGAACGTATCCTACATTTCTAATCAACATTGCAGCAAATCAAATTTGAAACTAAACTGAATTCTTGGTGAAACTAAAAGATGTGCTTGATCTCAGCCTTCCCTCTTCTACCACAGAGTGAAATATGAAAACTATAGGTTAAAGGATACCACAAATGAGCATGGGTGCATATACAGAACAAAATCAATTTTTTATGACAGCTAGTTCAATTTTAGCTACACTATCATTATGACAATCAAAATATAAAACAGAAAAGAAAACTGCTGAAATAACCAAAACTAGCCACCTACAAGATTAACTACAAGACTTCTATGTCAATTCCAGCTGAATTCAAAATGGCTAGCTTAGAGATTAACTACAAGAGCTCTATGTCACAATGATGCGAGCTTGCATAAATATATGTCCACATTACATTTTACACCAATTATGAGGTGCCCAGGAATAGAGAATAGCCTATAAAGTATCGAACAAGATGAAACCAGATGGGATAATGTTATGGATCTTGATCGGGTTGAACAAATTGGGGAATCAGGGGATCGCCCGGCCATAGGTAGGAGCCTACGGTAAGCAAAAAGGATTATTTTCTACTTCTTGCTTTGCCAAATACAAATCTCTCCTCCACCTTTTGTAGATGGAGAAGATTTCAGGCCTAAGCAACCTCCTAACCATAACCCTAGACACCGCCCTATGGGCCTAATTGGCCCATAGGGCCCATCTGACTACCCTATCACACACATGCAATTTATCTTTACTTTCATCTAGAGCAACAGAAAAATTGTATTCGTTGCTGATATGGGAGTCTAAGCAATCAGCAAGAAGTACTTCAATTGATGCTTGAACATACTATCTGAAGAAGGGAAAAAATTCAATGGCACCAAAGAAATTATTCCATCTAATTAAAAACTGCTAATATAGTACTATGACCAAAGTTTGCACTTAGCATTATAGGTATCAATAAGAAGTTTACAGATAAACAATCCTAGTTTGCAAATACAGGTAGTATGGCCATCAGAACAGGCCATACTGCAAAAATCCACCCAAGTGAACATCAGAACAGGCCTATTCATGGATGGAGCAAAATCCACCCAGGTGAACTGCAAATGTTGGTAGTATGGCCAAAGTTTGCACTTTGCAAGACATCAAGTCTCATAAATAACTGTAGGTTGCTGCATACAGGGAGAAGAAAAGATCTTGGAGTATGAGTACATGCCGGACAACAGTCTAGATACATTCCTGAACACAGACATGGAACCCAAGATATTTGGTAAGGATATTTGGTGGGGTTGACAAACCAGTCAACACAAATCGTGTCATCAGGACAATGTATTCACAATGTTGGAGGTGAGCCTTCATCTTCGAGTGAAGGCTGCCTCAAGCAACCCCCGCAAGTTGGGACTCCAAGTTTGTAACGTCAACTCAAAGCACGAAGGAGGCCCCACCATGTTTTGCAGGAAGTTGAGGATGCCGGAGGTTGCTAGATGAAGGCCTAGGTGGAAGATCAAGGGAAAAGCTTTTGGGGTTACGAGGACGAAGGATGCGAGATGAAGGTGTCGCGCCAGCTGCTACCTGGATGTCGAAGTGGTTTTACGACACTTCCACCGGGACTACTGCTCGAGTAGCCCACTATGGTTCGTTGTTTGAAGGGGTTAAGGTCAGGCTCAATCTTGGTCAGATCTCACAAAGTGGGCACAAGGATTTACGTGGTTTGGGTTGTCAGAGTGTAACACCCTACGTCCATGGGATGAGATGTTGTATTGGATGTATGATGTTCAAGCTAGGGTTGAACTTGCCTAGAAGGGCTTGTCTCAAATCGGCTGCTGTATGACACCCCTAGTGCCACTGTAGAAGGTATAGTGTTTAAATAGTAACTCACTATGTAATTTGAAAGCTTGAATGAAATCCTAGTATGGTTTGGTTGGTATTATAAGTGATGTGTAGTTTGAATTTCAAATTCAAACTCTTTTCTTATATACAAATCAAGTCCTTTACACTTGTATAGGAAATAAATTCACAGTTGTGAAGATCAAGTCAAGATAGAATTTTGGAGAATTTCCCGCAAGGTTTGGACCCCTTCAAAATTCAAGGAAAATTCAAATTAGAATTTGTTCCAAAATTTCTAACATGAATTCTAGTAGGAGTTTGAAGTTGACCCAATTGGGAAAGTTGTTCAAAATATTCAAGTTTAGCCTCATGCAAAGTTTGGTTATTTTTGGAACTCAGGAACGCTTTTGAATTTAATTTTGAAGTTGGGAGGACATTTGAGTAATGGAGAAACATTTAAACGGTGATCGAGGCCCGATCCTTTTGCTACAGTGTCCGACCCGGTTTCAAGTTCAGACTATGCTCAGCACCTTTCGACCATAGCCGCTGCCATTTGCCGGTGCCCACTGGTTTCAACACCGCCCCACATGGGCTGGTGCTTACCTCTTCATGCATGGGCATAGTGGAGAAGTCCTTCCCCACTTCGCCTCCTCCACGCGCTCCCTCTCGCACTACCACCTCTGCTCTCCTCTCTTATACCGGTGCCGAGTTCAACATCGCTAGCCACCACCACACCATCCCATTGCCATCCGAGTCGATTTGAAGGACCGTCGTCGACACCTCTTCCTCTAGCACCCGGTTGCAGTCCAAGCCACCAGCTATCCAAGCCGGGCAATGGAGTTCCCCTCCGCCGCCTTCCTCCATAGGCTCCATCGACGCCGACCATCGTGCGTCCACCCCCGGCATCACCAACCACACCACCGGGTTCTGTGACCTCCGTAGTTCATCTCCAGCCCAAAGTCTAGCCCCACCAACCCATGGTCTGAGCCGCCGCCGTCTTTCGCTTCTCCGCTGACTACCTCACCGTTGCTAGGCCACCATAGTTAGCCTCCACCTACACTTTGCCCCAAAACCAACTCCTTGTGAAGCCCCCGTACTCATAGCGCCATTCCCCACTGGCCATCGGTCACCGGCCGGTCGAATTTTGCTGGTGAGCCACCAGCGGCAAAGGGGGAAAATTTCCCCTGTTTTGGGTTGGCAGTGGCCGAAAGGTCCAGGTGGGCCAGACCATTTTAGCCGACTGGGCCGAGCCCCACAGTAGACTAAGCCCGGTTGAATAGTAACTTTTCTCTAATTCATTTAGAATTGTTCATATCCAATTCAAAACAAGTTTAAACTCTGAAATTCATAGGAACTTGAATATATTAGATAAAATTTTAAATGTAATTCCATAATTTGAATTCAAACTTAATATCTAAAATAAAATTATAAAATAATTTTATTTAATGATTAATTACATATTTAATTGTTAATCTCTGGTAATTAATTATTAATTCATAATTAATTATTCATAATTCCAAAATTCATGCAAATTTACCCAAAATTAGTTCTAAGCTATCCAAACTTAGAAAAACTTGTTAGAACCCTCTGTTCATGAGTTATGACCATGGTATTTCCATTTTTGACCTTGTTTAAGTAATAACCCTAAGTAATTATGGTTTTCTTTTATGAACTTAACAAGGTTTGAACATGAACTCAAAGTACTCTTAGGGCTCTAGATCACTTCATGCTTAGTCATGAGTGGTGCAAAGATCCACCAAACCCTAAGTAGCCTATTCGACTTGTGTAGTTAGTGATCTTAACCTTGTAACCTTCCAATCCCACTTCAAGGTTAGATTAAGATTGCAAGGTTCTTTCCATCGTTATTTAAATCATGCATGGCATTCCATTCTAGTTTTAGTTACGATGTTGAGCAAGAAGTTTTGAGCCAAGACCGTGGGGGTCAACATTCGTGAAGCTCAAGAAAACTAACTTTGTTCCGTTCTTAAGCAAAGGCAAGCACCGTGCATACTCCTTGTCTAGGTTTTCGCTTTATAATGCTTACCATTAATTTCTTGCTTGTGCACCTAAGTATAGGAGTTTATTGAAACCATAGTTGCACTAAGAACACCCTTACTAATCCACTTTTTTACCCCTATAAATGAAAGATAACGATAGTATGCTATGCTTAGTTGAGTAGACTATTGGTAGAAGCTGAGTGGTTGATAGCTACTCGTGATAGCCCCCCCCTACTTTGGAGGTTCTATGTGATTTAAGTGAACTTATGGAGATGTTGGTAGAATTTGAGACTGGGCGGGGCAATTAGGGAAAAGTGGAGAATCCTGGATGGGAAAGGTTGAGAGTGGTCTGGATCATAAATTCAGAGCTCCAAGGTGGTAGCCTCTACCTGTGTTGATTAAGGTCCGCATCGGTTGGGCCCTATTGGACAAGCACTTGATTATGTACTGGCACATACGGGATATATGGAGTCCCCAAACATAGTAGCATCGTGTGTTGCTGAGATGGAAGCTTTGCTACCATACCACATGGACGCTTAGAAGGGATAGTGCATGGGGCACCCCTGGATTGCTCACCGAGGCATTCTCATGGAAAATGTGCACAAGGGTCAGGTGAGCCCTGATCATCTCTTTGCTCATATCAGGAATTGTGGCCACTTGTGGTGCCCTCCAGGCTCACGTGTGTCATGTTGTTAGGTTTATACCCTTGCAAGGTTGACTATTGATTCGAATCTGCGCGACACCCTCAGAAATGGGTGATGGCTTGGTCACTATGTTCAAACTTAGAATTATCAACTTCATAATATTGTGATGATAACATTATGGATGAGAATGACTACTTTGAAGTCGTTGTTTATGATGATCATATTATTGTATTTGATACCTTTGCATCCTTAGATTAGAATGCAAACCTTAATATGTTAATCAATTTAAGATGGCTAATAACTTGCTTAATATTACTTAATAAGTGCTAGTAGGCTTATGAGTCCTTTGATCACCGTGGATAAGTCTTTGCTCTTGTTGTCTCTGTGTGCAGGTGAAGAGTTTTTTCTTCTTTCCAGTGATGCCGATGAAGGTTGCCAGTTGGAGGTGCAAACCGATGAGGGTTGGACACCATACTGGGATTCTCAGGCTTAGAGCGCTGATGGATGATATTCTCTTCTAGGGCAAAGAGAATGTTCTAAATATGAGAGAAATCACTTCCGCTAACTCTGAAACTATCTTTTGAAGCGTGTTTTGTCTTCAAACCTTTTTCTACTTAAAATGTAAAACTAATTTATAATAACTTATACGTGAACTTCAATATATGGTATTGTACTTATGTGTATTGATTGTGTTCTCGCTTCACTGAGAATCGCTCAAGCTGATCCTAGTCGATGAACCCCCTCCTCGAGGTGGTTCTGTCATAGCTGGTATCAGAGCCAGATTGGGGCTAAACACACACTATAAGCATCCAAAAATTGCTACTACATTTACGGAGAGGACGCTTAGCCCATATAAGGTCTATAGTAGTCTCTTGAGGGCTCAAGCTAACATGTGTTCTTATATTGAAACTATGGAATTGCATTGATGAAGGTATGTTGTGGATTTTGAGAGTGTTTAGCTTATTTTCTTATTGATGATCTTATTTTATTGTTTGTGGCTTTAATAGAAATATTAGGGCAATGAATGTCTCATTTTGCTGTTTTCGAATATTTTGGTTGTTTGTGATTAGCTTGTAGGATTTGAGTGGGCACGAATGTGCTAGTCTATGATGGGCATGATTGGGAACACAAGTGCTGGTCCGCTAGGGGCATGAGTAGGTACGGAAGTGCTGGAACCCTTAAGAGCATGTTTTATCCTTCGGCTGCAGGTATACTAACTCTGTTAAAATGATAGAAACGTGTGTTGAGAGCGATTTTCCCACTGAACACATACGATCCGCAATAGCGGATTGTTTTCTTTTGTTTTTTTAACGATGGTTAGGTCATGTGTGCATATCATCAAGCTACCTAACCTAATAAACAAAACAACAATCTTAAAAATCAAAATCTTCACCAAGTTCGAAACCATTGAAGAATCAGAATTTCGGCAATCTGCTAAAGCTCCGCACATCAGCTGATTTGAAACTGCCATAACCATTGCTATGGTTATCGAAATCATGTGTATGAGTAGGCGTCGAAAAGCTGGGACAGCTGGCTACAAATCCATAATGAAGCATCGCCAAGTTTCACTGATCTTAGACACCTAAACCTGAGATTTCACTTCTTTGTTCAGTCTGTCTAGAATCTGCTCAGAACTGAAACCTGACTTAAAAATTCTGTAGCGACCAAACCATATGTCGAAACAGGACATA
Source organism: Sporobolus alterniflorus (assembly GCA_008808055.3). NCBI lineage: Eukaryota > Viridiplantae > Streptophyta > Magnoliopsida > Poales > Poaceae > Sporobolus > Sporobolus alterniflorus. The sequence continues at coordinate 1,320 of VSTD030001358.1, read as the reverse complement.
TGAGTAACCAAAAGAAAACTAATTTCGTTGACTACATTTTTTGTATATGAAGTTTCTGGGGAGGTCATGGCAAAATTTTGCGAAAACCCTGATTTATACAGGAAGGTGCAATCTGCCCAGAAATGCTGATTCAGCAACCAATCGAGTTTCTAACTGCCATAACTCACAAATCGCTAACCGTTTGAAGCCGTTTAATGGACCATCGGAATGCAGAGAGAGTTGTCAACCAAAACGGTATTTGGGACTTCCAGAGTTTCAGGCAATCTGACGAAACTAAAGATTTGTTTTGCCGTTGTTCTGTCCTGAAACAGAATTCAGCAGCGACATCAATCGTCAAAATTCTATAACTTCTAAACCATTTAGCGGATAGAGTCGTATGAGGAATTGTTAGAAAGCTGGGAGAGTTGCCCATTGTTTTGGTGGTCAACTCCAGGACAGAGTCCTTTGGGAGCAGTTCCGTTTTCACTTTCTCCTTACTGCTGTTCATTTGGTTCCAGAATTACAATTTTGTTTTCTGAGATTGCAATGGAAAATGGATGTTACCTTTTGTAAATGCAATTGTCACTCCTTTCCATTGTATTTACGTTATGCAAAGCTTACATCATATTGTACTGGACATATGCAGATATCTAACGATGCAAGGCCAATTACCGAGTTTCTGAAGAAAGGAAACAAGTATGTCTAGAGTGATGCTTGTGATGAAGCATTCAAGAATTTGAAGAAGTTGTTGACCACATCGCATTTGCTAGCTCAGCCTGACATCATCAAGCTGTTTGATGTCTCTTGCGATGCTTCTGGCACTGGTTTGGGAGGTGTCTTAATGCAAGAAGGTGATCTGAAGGTCGCTTGTTTCTGTGAGGATGCGGAAGGGACCTTTTGGTTTAAGAAAAGACTGGTTGTGCCAAAGAAAGAAGCTCCAAAGAAGAAGATTTTGGATGAATCCCATACATCGAGGTACTCCATTCATCCTGGGAGCACTAAGATATATCATGACCTAAGTCAGCAGTTTTGGTGGACAATAATGAAAGCTCACTATGTTTCTGAATGTGATACCTGTCGGAAGGTCAAGACTGACTATATTAAGCCTAAAGAGCTATTGCAACTAATGAGTTCATGCACATATTTGCTGCATCGGGTGTCTACATTGAAATGTCCCCATGGCCTACACCTTTCTCGATGATGGGAAGACAAGGTTATGTTGCAGCTTTGAGGATAACTTTGAGTCGAGAATGACTTAAATGTATGAAGGGGAAGATGACGATGACATGTTTTTCATGGATACAACTACATCCGCATGGAGTGGTACTGAGACATCTTTTA
>VSTD030001357.1:0-13283 GCA_008808055.3 Sporobolus alterniflorus | reverse complement strand
AGTCGATAACCATCTCATGATATAACTAACATTATGGAGTAGAATTACTACGTTTAGATTCGGCGAACAAGCCATCATCCATATCTGAGGGTGCCACAGAGATTCGAATCAATAGTCAACCTTGCAAGGTTATAAACCTAACAACATGACACACGCATGCTCGGAGGGTACCATGAGTGGCAACAATTCATGACTCGGTCAAGGAGACGATCAGGGCCCACCTCACCCTAGTGCATGTCTTCCACGCATATGCCTCGGCAGACATACCATGGATGCCCCATGCACTATCCCATTGTACACCTGTTAGGTATGGTAGGATAGCTTCTGTCTCAGCGGCTCACGACGCTACTAAGTTTGGGGATTACATATGTCCCGTATGCATTAGTACATTCAAGTGTTTGTTCATTCGGACCAAACTGATGCAGGCCTTAACCAACACAGGCGGGGGCTACCACCTTGGAGCTCTGAATTTCACATCAGACCACTCATACTCCTTTCCATCCAGTATTCTCCCCTTTCCCCTAATTGCCCCATCCGGTCTCATATTAAACCATTCTATCAACTAATCATTTTCTCAAACCATTCCACTCTCGAACCAGGGGATAAAAAGCCCTAAATCTCATTATTGGAATCTGCCACTCGACTTCTATCGGAGTTCTATCCACTAAGCATAGCACTACTAATGGATTTTCCACCAGATAGGTTCAAGGCAATATACAAAGGGCATAATGCATTCTAGGGTTTCATTCAACTCATATAACATAAATCCACAAGTCAATAATAACTTCAGGATAGTTATAAAGTAAAATCCCTAGAGGGGGGTGATATGCAACGGTGCTTGCCTTTGCTTAAGAACAGAAAGAGTTAGTCGCGAGCTTCTTGAGTGTTGACCCCCAAAGCTCTTAACTTGGCCTTTCCTTCTCGACGCCATAAACAACTCCAATGCAGAATGGAATGCATGATTTTAAAAAGAGCAATGAAGACATGACAAGGTGAGTAGATCATCGCTACTCTTAGGTTTTAGGGATTACGATGGTTAATTGCTTTGGTTTAGCCAATTTTCTTCATTAACTCCTATTAGCTAACTACACATAAGAACATAGCTTAAGGAAGTTTTTGATAATTTTGGAACTATAGATAATTAATTATGAATTAATAACTAATTATCAAAGATTAACAATTAAATCTATAATTAATAATTAAATAAAATTATTTTAAAATTTTATTTTAGGGATTAAGTTTGAATTCAAATTATGGAATTGAATTTATAATTTTATCAAATTTATTTGAATTACTACAAATTTCAGAAGGTTTGAACTTTAATTGAGTTGATTTAGAATTAATCCGAAGTAAATGGAAAAGGCAATTGTGCCTATGGGTCAAGCCCACTTTGGCTTCCATCCTGGCCTAGCAACACGACCTATTCAACCGCGGCCTCAAGGTCCAAGGCCGAGACAGGGGAGGCACTACCATGGTGACGCCAGTGGCGGCCCGGCTGCTCTGGCCATGCCAGCGGCGAGGGGCGGTGTGGGTAGGACTAGGGTGTGCTGGTGCGGTGGTGAACCAGCTTTGGGGCTTGGAGATGGAAGAGGCTCACCAAGATATGGCTTGCGACGGCATCGGCGGTTGGGCGGAGGAGCTCCACGGTGGGGGCCTAGACCGGAGGTTGATGGTGCTGGCTCGCACGTCGAGGAGCAGCGTGGAGCCGATGTGGAGCTTGGGCAGGCGGAGAGGGCACCGGTCCAGAGTCGGAGGCAGCTATCGACGCTGTGGCACCCTCGGTGGCTGGGGAAAACAGCCCAGCAGCGTCGTTGTAGTGAACGCGGGGCTCTCCGGCTTGGGGATAGTGGCGTGGAGGCAGCTACAAGAGGCTCGCCTTGGCCCGGCACGGCTGATGGTGGTGGGCCCGTGGCTTGGCACGACATTGTGGCTCTACGCTGTTGCGGCTACTCAGGTGCTCCGGGCGTTGCTCGCCCGGCACCTTGAGGATGGTCATCGCGTGGGGAAGCGAAAAAGGGCGTGAGCCAGCAGCTCTGGCACTTGCTTACCACAGCAGCTCATCGGTGGCAGTGGGGCGGCACCGAGAAGCGGTGAGATGTGGAATGGGGTGAGCGCGAGGGAGGAAGCAAAGGAGGACTTCTCCAGTTCGAGTGGCATGAGAAGATAAGGCTAGCACGTTGGGTGGCGCAAGGCGACGGCTACCGGTCGGCACAGTGACTGGCGTGGCGATGGCGGCCCGATGGGAACGTGATGAGTAGAGCGACCGGTCGGGTTGGACGGCCCCTAGGTGTGCGCACGTGGAGGAGACTTGGCCGGTGGGCCTTGGGACAGCCCATTGCTGGCAAGCCAGGCCGTACTGCTGCGTGGGCTGGGCCCGTTTATTCCTTTTCATTTATTCCAAGTATTTTCCAATATCCAAACATGTTCCATCTTGTAAAATATGAAAAGTTACTTCCATGGCTCAAAAATTTTCCAAACTTTGCAAGTTGATAGATAAATTTAAATGGAACAACTTTCCTTTTTGTCTCAACTTCCATATCTCTCTAAATATTGAATTATAAATTCTAGAACAAATCCCAATTTGAATTTTGTTTTAATTTTAAAGGGGTTCAAACCTTTGAGGAAAAATTCCATAAATTCACTAAAAATCATTCCTTACATGGTCTTCAATACTGTGAACTTAGATTGACTCACTTGTATTAAAAAAATTTTGAAGTTCCTTTACAAGTGACAAATAGGGCTTAAAAAGGAAAAACCAAACGAGTCAAATTTGAATTTGAAACCACACAAATTAGGTGTTACTGTAGCTACCACTGTAGAAATATTGTAGAGGTACTATCAAGATCTAGTACCGCGGGTGGCCACTTATGGCCCAATATTTTGGATACCACTGGTTCTCTCAAGCGACAGACGGCTAGGAAACCATACACCCTATGCTAGATATGGCCCCACCACTCTTGGTTGAAGAGGAGGGGCTACCAATCGAAAAAGAACTAAACCGTTAGTAATCCACGCCATTGCTTTCCCTTGTTTACGATAGTCATGGGCAGGTTGGATTTCGCCACCTATTTGCCCGTTCCGCCTCCCTCCCCCACTTGGGATGGGCCCGGGCGTCCAGTCAATCCACTTGGGGGCTTTCAGTACCGGATAAGTCTACCGGCATCAGGGTCTCAGGAAGTGGCAGCATTTATTGCCTGGCATGACAGGACATGGCCATAGGAGCCCTCGCGCGCCTGGCAGCATGTACTCGAGTGTTGAAATCCATCCTATTGCTGTCTGACATAGCCACTCGACTAAGGATACACACATAATCGCCATGATAGCCTGAGGCCACAGGCATGGCGATCGGCCAAGCTCAGTCCCATAGACTGGCGTCTGAGGCCTGTGCCTCTCGCAGTCGCTCTAGAAGGAGACCAGCCACCGTCAAGACCTCCTGAGCTGACTTCGGGAGCTGGGGAATATCCTAGATGGGTAACATCCCTTAGTCGACTAGGGCGTTGGAAATCTCCATGACCAACTGTGACAGTTGCCCGACCTCTATGACATGTTCATCCTCGATCCCGTCCACATGCGCATGAATCTCCTTTAGCTCCACCGACGGATCCTACCTATCAAAGGGATGCAGGCCACACACCGCCTCTTGCACCTCTAGGTCCATCTCCTACATTCAAAGGAGGATCGAGAGCTCCTCCAACATTCGGTTGAGGTTGATAAGCTGTTTAGACCTCAAACTAGAGGCGCGCGTCCAGGCAAGGTGGTCCTGCTAGGCAACCGCATCCTGGATGTGCCTGGTATCAAGTTCCATGCGCCCCCTCCCAAGGGCATGCTCCATGCAGTGATGACGCCTTTCCTACTATCCATCCTCCCATGCAGTGATGGCGCCTTCCCTGCTATCTAGCTCCCTCTCCTAGGCAAGGAGCTGCTCCTGCAACTCGATAGCCACCCCCAATGTGGCCATCTCATTTGAAGGAAAAGAAGTCCTACACCAATGAACAAGTGGAGATCAGTGCTACAATAAGAAGCAAGCCCAGGAAATCATCGGTGCAGAGTAAAACCCCACCTGGTCAATGATGAGGCCCTGGTGAGGGCGGCGTCTATCCTTGCTCGGCAGGATGACAATTGACAGCCATCGTGGCCGGGGTCCCCGCCCCAAGGAAGCTTGTCATGGTCTTTGCAACTAGCCATCATGGGCAATGGAGCAGGGTGAGCTTCAAGATTAGTGATGAGGAAGGGTGTTTATGTTCCAACTCATTGAAGATTGAAATAGCAAGGTGGGGGGTCTAGCACCTCGCCCCCTCCAATTTATACCACAGAGAAAATCAAAGCGACCATTTGAAACCCACGTCTGGGATTGTGCGTGGCATGCTAGGTGCCTAACACCACATGACACCGCACTCACTATGAGTGGGGATTGAGCCCACTCGTCAGCAGCGTTGGTCTGCCCGATGTGGTAGGGCAACCAGGAATGCAAGCCATCACACCCATGACTTCAAAGAGAGTGCACGACCCTTGATCTTTGGCGAAGTAATTGCAATAAGTCAATGGTGCAGCGCAACACTGCCCAATGCGTGGGACGTAAATCAGCTACGGAACTTCTATCCCTAGCATTTTCTTTTCTCATGCAATCTTTTATCACTTCTGAAACTATGCCCATGAGTGAATAGTGCCATGATACAGACGGGCAAGCCCGCCTGTATCCTGGCACTCGGGGGCTACCCAGATTTGGTTAGCATCAATCTCACATCAACAAAAAAATTCTCTTGTTTTCCTTTTTTGGAAAAGTTTTGATGCCCGTAGTGGCTGTGCGCCAAGGACTACCAATGTTCTTGAGGTCACAACGCTTGGCAGGACCAAAAAATACTAAGAAAAGGGATAACAGGAGGCGACTGTGTCTGGACCTTCAAAAAAACTTTTCATTTATCTGGGTCTTTCTTTCTTACATAAGAGCAAAAGAACCATGGCGCAAACTACCACCACTACTCCTCTGTGCCATCTGGAGAGCCGCGGGCAACCAACGGAAGGACGTGCGATGCCAGCAAGTTTGAGGCCGAGCACACCTGGATCTAGAGGGCACGCACCGGATCCTCCATCAGACCCACATCATGCCCGGACCCGAGCATCTCCAGTTTGATTTCTAGCTCTGGGAAAGGTGACAGGGTGGAAACCAACACCGACCGGGTTCCACAGTGGACCTCATTAGCAGCCGTGGCATCGATACAGCCTTCATGCAGCTTCACCACCATGGACTAGGATGCCGCTAGAGAAGACAACCCATCTGCCCCATCCAGCAGCAAGTGCTAGACCCATGTAGCTAAGGTCTACAGGGCCTCCAGCTAAGCGTTCGCCTCCTGTCGTGGAGCCAGCTCTACCCTGAGTAGTCCGGTGGCCTCTTACAGGTGGTCAGCCAGCTAGACTTGATCAGATGGTGGCCAAGGAGCAGATCACAGATCCTCATGCCAGTCTGCTCAGGGCGTGAGCACTGCTCCTATAGCTTTCAAAATTTGGCAACCAGCTCATCCACAACTTCCACCCGGAAGGCTTTATCAGGTGAGCGCCCAAGCACGAACTTCATGGTAGAGGTCACCGCTGACCGAAGCGTGGCAAGCTCTCTTACCATCTCGGTATGGCAAAGGGTAGCAATCTGCATCCCCTCCAACAGGTGCTTCCTCACCCATGGAAGACCAACAATGGCAAGGCACAGCTCAGAGCCCTGGGTTTATAGTAGGGGAGCTCATCAAAATGCTCACGGGGCTCTCTCTCAGACACCTCGCACCACCGCTTGGCATCGGCCGCTGCGTCAAACAAGCCAATGGGAATTCCCCTCAGCCACCCCTCGAGCCCAGTGCACCTCCGCAAGCTCAGCCTTGAGAAGGGTGATCTTCTGAACAGGGCCTTCAACCTCCTAACGAGTAGAGGCTAGCGTCGTGGCGCTCTCCACCCCAACTCTCGACACCCTCTATGCCAAGTCGGCCCAGTCCTCCACATCCTTGACAAGAATCATGATGCTATCCCATGCAGTGGCAGCCTCCTGGGCAGAAGTCTCTACAACAACTACCGCCGTGACACGGGTGGCCTCTAAGGCGGCGGCTGCCTCCCATGCCCAGGGCACCTCCACCTGCAATGCAGGCACGTCCACGCTACCCCAGGTTAGGTGCTATAGAAGCAAAGACAGGAGGGAGTGAGAGAGCTCGGAGGAAGCTAGAAGCGCACATGCAAACTTTCCTCTCTTTTTTCCAGCTAACCTAAATTGGATGGAGGATGTTCTAGCCGATCGAGGCCAACGTCTCATGCAACAACCTCTCCGTGATGGTGACTTGCGAACACGCGAAATCTATGTTGTCCTACACCCACCTATAGTTGATAGGCGGGGGTTGAAAGCCCAGGGAACCCAGTAGGAGAGGTCCAGATACCCCCGGGCCCATGGCGCCTAAGGACTCAGGGGATGGGATCATGTCACCCATGGTAGTGCTCCAGGGTTCGCCAATGTCAACGCCGCACATCACCAAGTCCTGAAGTGAACCCCTGGCGTCATCACCTGGCCGAGGGATGGCCCATCCACCTCAATGCTGACAGCACCCAGTGACATGCCATCAGCACTTGACATCTCCTGCAGCGGTGCCTCCCATGTCTCTGTCGCTGACTCCTCCAGTCCCAGTGTTTCCTGTGGCATCGTCGCCAGCCATTGCAAGCTCGGGTGGACCATGGCTAGGTTGCCCACACTCACAGTCGACGGCGCCACCAGGGGTAGGTATGGGGATGTCACTAGGTGTGTGGCAGGCCGACGAATGATCGGAGTTGATGAGGCATGGCTCCTATCACCCAAGCATCACTTTTTAAAGTTAGAACATGAATAGGAGAAACATGAGCGGTGTGAACCGACAGACAACACCATGCACATACCGAGAGGACACCAGCAAGAAAGATCAAGGGTGAGCCATCTTGGGCGGGGGCTCTGCACCCTTGGAGCCCCACGAGGATGGCCCCACCATCATGGCCGTGGCAACTCTACCAGCCAGCAAGGATGACAGGACCTGCAATACCCCAAGTAAGTGAGTTGTTCTCATCACCACCGGCACAACACTTGTCCCCTGCAGGTCAGGAGATATCAGTGCGAGGCGGGGATGTGGCATCGGGCTAGTAGATGGCCCAATCTCCATTCAGGGCTATTTCGGCTAGCATGCAATGACGGTGATCCCCGCTTGCCTACTAAAGATATCACCAAGTGAGGGAAGGGACTCATGCGGCGGAGCATGGGGAGGTGGAGTTACTTTTCCTTCCACTCCATATTCATCCTCCTCTTTATCGTCTCCTACCAACGATTCAGGCTCGGAGGGAGTGTCCTCCCCCCCATGCCTTTGTCGCCGCTTGGGTGGCATTCTAGGCCCATCTCCTTTGCCTCCGTGCCTACAGCCGTTTGCTGTAGAGACGGTTAAGTTCTCGCCATGCCACGTCCTCGGGTAAGGTGACCCATCACAGGGTGCTACAAACACGCCTGAGACCCTGTGCAAGAACATGCATACATTTAGAAACCAAAATTAAAACAGGTAGCCGAAAGAGGGTTTGAGCGGACTCACCTAGGGGTTGTCGTCTCCTTCCCTTAAGGGGACGGGGCCGGTGCCAAGATTCTGAACAACCCCATGAGCAAGGACCTCGTGAACCTGAGTGTTGACCTTTGTATCACCCAACTCCTCAAAGAAGGGACAGTTAGAGAAACTTGGCCCCGGATACATCCACATGGTCATCTCCTGCTGATGGAGTGGTTGAACCCGATGGCTAAAAAAGGTCAGCAGGAGGTTCGCACCCGTTAGCCCTCCGCGTCATAACCATTGAATGACCTCATGCAAGGGTTGTAGCCTCCGAAGGTCTGTCCTGACCACACCATACCCCTAGTTGGGTTGGGGAATAGAGCGGCTACCTGTGAACACAGGGAGTGACGTGTCAGTGTCATTCCTCAGAAAGAACAATACTTTCTGTTGCCCGTTCGAAGGACCGAACGAGAGCAGGTGGAAGTAGGGATCAACTCCATGCTGAGATCTAACGAAGGTGTTCACACCACCCAAAACCACCGCTTACGCGCCGGGACCCTGCCGGAGCTGGGCACGAAAGAAGTAGTTCCACAAATTAAAGTGGGGCTCAATCCCCATATAGGCCTCACATAGAGTCACAAAGGCCGCCGTGTGCAAGATCACTGCGGGGGTCAAGTGATGCAATTCTAGGCCACAGTACCGCAACAAGGAGCAGAGAAATTGGTGTATTGGGACACCAAACCCCTACTCCTAGAACACCGTGCATGCACGATGTATCCCCCTGCTGAAACAGGGGATGCGGGATCCTCGGGCATGCATCAAGTCATGAGCTCCACCACCATCATATACCCCTGACTCACATGGTTTTGTAGGTGCTCTTGCGTGACCTCTGACGCAATCCAACCTAGCTCCACCATAGTTGAGAACATAAGGAGAGGCAACACCTTTTAAGCTCAACAACTCTCTCTTGTTTCTAGATCTGCTTCTCTATCTCTCTTTCTTTTTAGCCATAGGGAAGGAGGCATTGAGATGATGGGAGGTCATGTGGGAGGACGTAGGTTGCGTGCAAGGGTGACCGCCAGTTTTATAGCCCTGTGGTGTAACAACCGAGGAGGCAAAGTGGCAGGCCCATACAGGCACTGTAAAAAGGTGTAGTAAACACAAGTTTATGTGCAACCCCAACTCCTCACACGATGTGCCCTCTACATCATGAGATACAACAATTGTATCCAAAATGGGCCCCACAATTGTCGTGGGCCTACGACAGCTAAGAGTTCTTAGGCAAAACCCGCCAGTGAGGTCAGAGTAGCCCAGAGCAAACAGAGCGAGGGATGAAGCAACACAAAGGGTGGCCAGTAGCAGGCACATCCGGGGCCCCATCGAGGGGACTCGACATCCTCAAGTTTTGTATCTGAGTCCCAGCGTGGTGGATTCCTTCACGCCCTTTCATGTGGAATGGCACCTGGCCATTCGGGTTTTCCCGCCCAGGATTACCTGTGAAAGACACTTGAAACAAACTAGCCCAGATTTGATCGAGAGAGGGGACCATTAGCCTCTATCTGATCCTATGGAGAAGCGCTTGCCTGGCTGGCTCCCACCCACGAATGGTGACCCAGGCTCCACTCAGATCCTGACTCGGCACTATGGTGCAAAGTCTTCAACCGTTAGCCATCTCACAAACTCACGAACTATGCCCACTAGCCAAGTACTCATTGTTCAACCCCTCTACTTTATCAAAACACCCACGGATGGGGTCAGCGCAGAAGCCGCGCCACCTTATGAGAACCCGGATGGAACTATGGGGCTTCATTAAGTCGTCAACCGAAAACAAAGCAATACATATGGAAGTTAGCCACCACTTGAGCTTTCAGCTCAGACGCAACCTTGGGGGGCTACACTAGGGTACCACCGTGGGATTCCAAGTCAAGACCGTGGAGTCTTTAGCCCCATGATCTCACCACCGAATCCCGCGGTGGCACCCACAGCAACATATGAGTACCTATTCTGCCTATCATTGAGTGGCCGGCTCCGGCCACCCGCTCGACGGAAGGCTCATGGGCTACTATCAGGGTCTAGTACCCCGGGTTCCACGGGTGGCTGATTATGACTCAAAATTCTGGATACCACTGGTTCCTTCCATCAGCAAACGGTTGAGGAACCATACACCCCGTGCCAGATATGGCCCCACCACTCCTGGCTGAAGAGGAGGGGCCACCAACCTAAAAAGAACTAAAACTGGGAGTAATCCATGCCAATGCTTTCCCTCGTTTATGATAGTGGTGGGCAGACAAGATTTAACCACCTGTGTGCCCGTTCTGCTTCCCTCCCCGACTCAGGATGGGCCCAGGCTTCCCGTCGATCCTCCTGGTCGCTTTCAGTAGCAGATAGGCTCTACCAGCACTGGGGTCTCTTTAAGCGGAGGCATTTATTGCCTGGCATGATAGGACATGGCCAGAAGAGCCCATGCGCACCTGGTAGCATGTACTTGAGTGCTGGAATCCATCCCATTGCCATCTGACATAGCCACTCGACCAAGGATACATGCATAATCGCCATGATAACTCTAGCACCAGATACGCATGCTTGGTAAAAGTGAGCTTCTCCATGTATGATTTGGTCACATAGGTACTTAGACGGTCAACACTACATCAAATATCCAGACCCTAGGGCTTGGCACCCCCTGATAAGGCACCACCGCCCACTACAGCGTGACGGGATGGGGCAACACCTGACAGGAAGCTCTGTCTCCTAGTCTGAAGGCTGCAGACCATATGATGGTGTAGGAGGCAGGCTAGCCCATCCAGATTGACTACATGTGGGAAGGCTTACCAGGCAAGTAAAGCCAAGTAAAGCAGGGGTGTCTCCAACAACCGTCCTGGGCACCATCCAGCTTAGCACTCGAGAACCAAGAAGAATGCCCAAGAAGCCCCATCCAACCTCTATGAACTGACGTTCTCCATCTGGGGCTCCACTGGCCATGTAACTTAACCTTGGATGTAAATTAACCAAACCACAGTTAGCGGACCCCTGTGTGGTCTATAAAAGTCCCCCTACCCTTTAGGTAGGGGGTAAGAGATCCATTTCCCCCTTCACCACATGAACTTCGTGAGCGCTCTGCTCACCCCTTGTAAAACATGTTCATCTTCAATATCAAACCACTGGACGTAGGGCTATTACCTCCGAGGTGGGGCCTGAACCATGATATATCACTATGTGCTTCATTGTTTGCAAGACCACCATGGAACTGGAACGCGTGATCTTGATGACCCTATATCTTGCTGGTGGAAAAAACATCGACAACATGAAACATGAATTTAGTGACATTAAACAAAACATGACACTAATCTAAACTTATTGGCTCCCTGTGTACATGTGTGGGCATTAGGAATATGACAATTCATCATTGGATGAGGCAATCCAGACCTGCTATAGGCCTACGAGAGGAGTGACCCACGTTTCAATCAACGATGATGACAATGACGGGTCGCTCAAGGTTGGAGGGCTGATGTGACCTAAAGTGAACCTCCCACTCATATCTCGTGCACTGCAGTGAGTGAGCTTGGAATGCATGCTTTGAATCATGGTGACCTACAAAATTGAAAGACAAAATTCATATGAGCATTGTGAATCCATTCTAAACAAGCATCCATCATTGTCAAACCATGAAGCCTAAACCATCCATCATTCTGAAACCAATTTAAACAAGCATTCTCTATCCGCGAAGATGAGTGGAGCAGTGGTTCTAAACTGCGGTGACACAAGATTGAGCCCTAACAACAAGAAGTGTCCTATTGGTTCAATATTGAGTGATAAACAATAAACCATCCATCATTATGCACTAACACGATATTGTGCCCTAACAACAAGAAGTCTCCCATACCTATGAAGAAGGAAGACGTCGATCTGCATCACTTACCAGTGAAGACAAGCGTTGTGGTGGCTGCATGAAGTAGCAGTGGTGGTGCCGGAGCTCGAGGAGGCGGTGCTGGTGCCGGAGCTTGAGGAAGCAGGACTGACCATTGTTGGAGGTGAAGGGAGTGGGGCTAGGTGGTTCAAGGAGTCAATAGAGAGAGAGAGAGAGAGAGAGAGAGAGAGCAAATGGCATGGAAGTCAAAAGATTTGGGGGAAGAATCTACACGGGTGGGGAAATATATGTAGTGCTAAAAAATATCAACAACAATTGTAGTTGAGAACCACGATTGATAAATGTTATCAGCAGTGGTTCTCAACTACAACCATTGTTGATATTTTGGGCACTTGTCAGCAGTGATTTTAGTTGAGAACCACTATTGATGAGGATTTTATCAGCAACAGTTCTTAACCGTTGTTGATAATTTGAATACTTAGAACCACTACTGACAAGTGATCTTGGAGCGGGCAAACCACTGTTGTTAGGGCGCTACATGCCACTTTTCTGGTAGTGCATGATGCTCACCACTGACGACCTGACATTGTTGGCGTTCAAGGAAGACACGAGCTGGTGGTGGGGCATCAATTGTGCCAACACCACCACCTTGTCTCCATCGCGTGCATGGTGGGCTTGGCTATGGCGGGGATGAACATCCCCTCAAAGTTGGGCTCCCAGCTCTTAATTTAATCTAGAAAAAACTCATGAACATGACTATTAATTTGTAGATTAAAACAACACTATGTCATAGATTCTAGATAGATCTATTATGGCAATGGAAATTAAACATCACAACAAATTATCTAGCAGAATCATGCCTATGCAGATCATCATACTCAGTATATAAGACATGATTTAGGAGGAGAAAACATATGTTACTTCCTCTTCTTTGATGACATTTCAGTTGAGAAGACAACGGTCAGAGCATGCCTGACAAGGATGTAGATAGGTCATGATGATGAACTTGATGAAATGATCGAGGAGTCGTGTAGAATGCTTCCCCAAAACCTTATTTGTCCTCTCCCGGTGCAGGATCGCTGAGGACGATGGTTTCGGAGACATGATCTCCCGGTGCAGGATTGGGATCAAGTACTCTTGCGGCATAACAAGAAGAAGAGGCACCCAGTTTCCATATTAAAAACATATTATGTAGAAAAAATAAACTACAAAAGGAAGTCACGTGCCTACAAGGTTTCAGGCTGGATTTCAGTAGATCATTCACATGCATATCCTTTGTTCGTGCCTTTCATCTCACCTAGCAAGGTGAGCAAGTGCATGTGTTTCTTCTTTTCCCCTCCTCTCCATATATTTGCAACTGCATATTGGGTGACGAAATCTGGTACCATGGGTACCACGTCTACTGGACTTGGCCGAAAGGAACAGGGGGGTCTACCATGAGTCGACCCACTTGGCCTAAGGGCACAAGCTAGGAGGCCCATAACCGAGGTTGTTCAGAAGATAATTATAGAATCAAATCTTATAAATAGGGTAAGTAGAGATAGAGTCCGGGTTAGGTACTACCATAACTGACCTGATCTTCCATGTCAACCCTACCCCCCTTATCTTATAAAAGGAGGGGAACAGGGGGTCTCGACCCAAGCAATCATAATACAACTGACGCACACAGGACGTAGGGCTATCATCCTCTGGGAGACCTGAACCTATATAAACTCTTGTGTCCCTTGCGTTCCATTGTTCATCACATCTGTGTGCACCCCTACTCTCAAATCTAGTCATAAATCATGACAGTTGGCACCCACCGTGGGGCTCACAAGATCAAGCTTCGTGAGAGCAATGATGTATCAGCCTACAACCAAGTTTATACCTGACTCAAGATGGTTTCTAGGATC
>VSTD030001356.1:0-13284 GCA_008808055.3 Sporobolus alterniflorus | reverse complement strand
GGTTGAGATGGCCTTTTTATAGCAATAGAGGGTGTGAGTTGGATGGTCCACGAGGGGGGGGGGAGGGGATAGCCTGCGACGGTGGTGTGAATTCAATGCTTCAGTTTTGGCTCGAGAGGGGAGGCAACGGGACAAAACGTTACCGGAAGATGAAGCAAATGCAGCAATCTCGTCTTGGCTTAATGAGAAGGAAGTGTGACATGACACGATGATGTGATGATGTCGGTCGAAGGAGGGACGGCACCGAGGAGGGGAAAGGGAGGAGATGACGCCAGTTGGGCTGGCGTGAATCTTAGTTGGCTGAAAAATAAAGAAAATCAACGCAGTTGATTCAGCTGATACAAATGGATGGTGAAGATTTAAAGAAAGGATGAGTTAATTTAATTTTTTAGAAATATATGCAAGTGAGATCTAGTTTTGTTCATCTCATTGCGTAGAACACAATGGTGAAAACAACATTTTAAATAGATATCTTATGAGTGAGATAAAGTGTTTTAAAGGTTTGTTATTATGCAAAATCATGTGGCAGATGATGTTGGATGGATGCTAACGTGGCATAATCTATTTGGATGATGATGTGGATACCTTGTATCTTCAGAGAATTGGCTTAAATGATCTTTAGTGAGTCTTGTCTATATAGTTAGATAGGATTGGTAAAGAGTAGTTGATGCTATAAAATTGAGGATAAACACACACAAAATGATGGACTGATTGCGACTTCATTCACAAGGCATATTCTGATAAATAAGGAAGATGGCTTCAGGTGGGTCCTTATAGCAGTTTATGGGGCTGCTCAAGATGGATTTAAGGAAGCCTTTCTAACTGAGCTTGTCCAAAGTTGCTCCAAAGAGAGTTTGTCGGTTCTTGTTGGAGGGGATTTTAATATCATTGGAAATGCACAAGAATAAAATAGTAACAGATATGATGATAGGTGGCCCTTTTTGTTCAATCCGTCATAGATGGCTTAAACCTAAGGGAACTTAAGTTATCCAATCGCAAATTCACTTGGGGAAACTCAAGGGAAATACCAACTTATGAAATGCTAGACCGAATTCTTATATCTATGGAGTGGGAGACAAAATTTTCACTCTCAACTGTCCAAGCTTTGAATAGGAACTTTTCAGATCATACTCCACTCCTAATGGACACGGGTAACGGCACCCATGGTTGTAAACAATCATTGTTCAAATTTGAGCTGAGTTGGCTATTACGTGACGATTTCTGTGAGTTGGTGGCTGATGTTTGGAATAAAGAGACCAAAGGTGGTACCCCATTACAATGGTGGCAACATAAAATCTAAAGAGTTAGAAAATTTCTAAAGGGATGGCTAGGAATACAAGTGGTAATTACAGAAAAGAGAAAGATGATCTTATTAAGAAGGCGGAAGAATTAGATATAAAGGCCGAAACTCAAGTATTGAGTAGTAGCGAGCTTGATCTAAAACATTGTCTAAAAGAATGCCCAGCTCAATTACTTAGAGAGGAGGAACTAAAATGGTATCAAAGGGCCAAAACAACTAAGTTGTTATATGGTGACTATAATACCCAATATTTCCACCTAGTGGCAAATGGAAAACAAAGAAAGACAAGGATCAAATTAGAACAAGAAGAAGGGATTGTAGTGGTGAAGAAAAGCTTAAAAGCTACATCACTAACTTCTATAAAAATCTTTTTGGTGCCCCTGAGAAAAATAATTTTAGCCTAGTTGAGGGCTACAAAGATGATATCCCACAGGTGTCAAAAGAATAAAATGGCATCCTTACCAGTATTTTTACTGGACAGGAAGTCAAAGCAGCAATTTTCCAAATGGGGCAGAATAAAGCACCGGGTCTAGATGGTTTCACCATTGATTTTTATTAGGTTTTTTGAGAAATAATCAAAATATACCTAATGGCTCTCTTTCATGAGTTTCATAAAGGAGAACTCCCATTGTTTAGCCTCAGCTTTAGTATAATCACTCTTTTACCAAAAGAAAAGGAAGCAAAACAGATCCAATAATTTAAGCCAATTTGTCTTTTAAATGTGAGTTTCAAGATTTTCACCAAGGCCATGACGAATAGGATGGCTCTAGTAGCCCAAAAGAGCATTCAACCTTCACAAACGACCTTTATGAGTGGTAGGAATATAATGGATAGGGTGGTAATTTTGCATGAGACCATTCATGAGATGCATAGGAAAAAGTTAGGTGGTGTCATTATAAAATTAGACTTTGAGAAAGCATACGATAAGGTCAATTGGTCCTTTCTGCAACAAACGTTGAGAATGAAAGGCTTTTCACCATTATGGTGTAAATGGATTGACCAGATTGTTCGAGGGGGGAGTGTTGGCATCAAAGTGAATGATGACATAGGTCATTACTTTTAGTCCAAGAAAGGGTTACGGCAGGGGATCCTCTTTCACCAATTCTTTTTAATTTAGTGGCTGATATGTTAACCATACTCATCGAGAGGGTCAAGAATATCGGTAACTTTAGTGGAGTAATTCCACATTTGGTGGATAATGGACTCTCCATTCTCCAATATGTCGATGACACTATCCTTTTTATGGAACGTGATCTAAACCAAGCTAAACACCTTAAACTAGTTTTGAGTACATTTGAGCAACTTTTGGGTCTTAAGATCAATTTTCATAAAAGAGAACTCTTTTGTTATGGTGAAGCCAAAAACCAAGAGGATGAATATGCTCATATCTTTTGTTGTAAATCATGGGCAACACCTTTCAAATATCTTGGTATTCCTATGCATCATAAGAAATTGTCTAATAGTGATTGGCTTATTATTGAAGAGAGGTTTCAAAAAAAGCTTTGTAGTTGGAAAGGAAAGCTCCTTTCTATTAGAGGACGGCTAGTATTGATTAACTTGGTTTTAACTAGCCTTGCCATGTATATGCTTTCTTTCTTTGAAGTTCCTAGAGGAGTTCTTAAAAAACTAGATTACTATCGCTTTAGATTTTTTTGGCAATGTGATGAACATAAGAAAAAGTATAGACTCACTAAGTGGAGTATATTGTGTACACCAAAAGACTGGTGGCTTGGGCATCCAAAATCTTGACATCCAAAACAAGTGTCTCATAAGTAAATGGTTGTTTAAGCTTATTAACGAATAGGGAGTTTGGCAAGATCTCTGACGACGAGACATTGACAGAGGCACGCTAGGAAGGGGGGAAGCGCTGAGATTTGTCCTGGTAAACTCATGGCTCCATGGGTCTATGACAATGCAACCATTCACAACAGAAGAAGACGACGATCTTGAGCGTCCGGCTCAAGAACAAGAAGAGCGACACACGACGATGATCTTGAGCGCCTGGCTCAAGAACAAGAAGAGCGGCACATGACGATGATCTTGAGCACCCAACTCAAGAATAAGAAAGAGTGGTGCACGACAACGATCTGGAGCACCCAACTCAAGAACAAGAAGAGCAGCGCACGACGACGATCGGCTTTGAGTTCCCTCAAGCCCTGAAGAATTCAACGACCACATTTCAAGCGTTGGTCAGGCAACCAACTACAACAGATCTGATCAACGGTCCAGCGTGACCAGTGATCGGGACTCCATCGATGTCGACCCGATCATCCGGGCTAGCCCTTAGTGAGATCCGAACAACGAAGCCCAAAGAATCAGCATGGTTGGGCAAAGCAATTTGGAAGCGATCAATGCCTCCAGCAAGTACACATCGATCAATGGGTCCATGATGAAAAAATGTGGCTCCTCTTCATCAAGTCGTACTCTACTTCAACCCAGACTTCAGTACGGTCTGACTGCAGGGGCTAGCCTATGGGACAGGTCGGGACTCCCACTTCCGCACCAGTGCGCATTGAGGGATTGACAAGAAACGCACCACCACCTCAGAAAGAATATATTCAAGCTCAATTAGCAGGACATGGCTAGCCCGAACAGGGCAGCACAACATCTTCATCCCCAGTAGGTATGAGTATTCAATTCAGAACTCTAACGTTTCATAGCAGGCCGAAGGAACAACTACAAGAGCGGATCATCATCAACCGCTTCAAGAAATCCGCGACCTCACTCTTAGTGATGATCGGGGCATTGTGTTCTTCTTTAGGACCCCATCTAGAAAGTGATCTAGCTACATATCTATACTCTAGCTCTACCCCGATAGCTAACATGGATGAGTCCGATCGCCGAATCATCGTCAACAGCTTCAAAGAATCCATGATCTCGCTCTCAGTAGCGATCGGGGCATTGGGCTCTCCTTTAGGACCCAATCCAGAAAGTGATCTAGCTACAGATCTATACTCTGGCTATACCTCGATAATTATCATAGACAAGTCTGGTCGCCAGATCAGCTTCAACAGCCTCAATAAATCCACCATCTCGCTCTCAGCGACGATCGGGGCATTGGGCTCTCCTTTAGGACCCCATCTAGAAAGTGATCTAAAAACAGATCTATACTCTAGCTCAACCCTCATAGCTATCAAGATGAATCCGACCATCGGATCAGCTTCAAACAACTTCAAGAAAGCTACAACATCACTACAAGAGGTGACCAAGGCATAGGGCTCTCCTCCAGGATCTCCTCTAAAAAAAGATCTCGCTACAGATCTATACTTTGTCTCTGCCCTAGCAGTCGACTATGATGAGATGTGTCCATTCGACTCCAGCAAACTTTTTAGGTCATTAAACACTTAGCCGACCTCTCTCTGAGTTGGGGATGCCTAACTCAGTAACACAGATCGAAGGGACTCTTTAGTCCAACAGCAAGAATGATAAGTCTTGAAAAAGAGATGACGTGTTTCTGATCTGATCAGATGCTTTACCTCAGCTAAGTATCGGGCAACCTCCCGATCAGTGTCAAAAGGGTAAACGTTGTCAGACGCATATGACTTGTATCGATTAGCGAATCATACTAGCTTACGTGCAAAGACTCTTCGATTTCTGGGCAATCCGCTTGAAGTTTCATGATCGGATCAATCAGCGACCGATCAGCTTTCAAAGCGCGATCCCCGAAACCATGTAAGGCGATAAGCGTTTCTGCGCATCACGGCGATCTGTGAAGCTTTGCCCAACTAACAATAAGTGTCCCCGATCGACGCAAGGGGCTTACTTCTGATCGCACGTATGGTCAGCAAACCAATACGTACAAATCAGCCAGGGGCTCTAGATTGATGTCCCTAACCATTTTATACTTTTTACATGCGCAACGCCGCATACAAAAAGCAGGGGCTACCAATCGATGCTCCATACAACATCTATTACTTTAAGCACGTGCATCACCGCGTACAAAAAGCAAGGGGCTCCCTAGGTATGTGCTCCAGATTTAATATTTGATTAACCAAGTTTTCAAAAGTTTTTGCAGCTTAGCAGATATCATCATCGATGGTTTGGCTCGACCCCTTACCCACGAGCGCATCTCCTAGTATTCATCGGAATGCAAGGGAGCAAATGAGCACGAGATCATCATTTATCATGATCGGACATAGCGTCCCCGATCGACTCATAAGATTCATCGGTTGACAACAGATCAACCAACTCCACATCATGATGGAAGAATTAGCAAGAGAAGATCCACCACCTACAATCAGTACACGGATTCAGAATTCTCGCACATGGTATATCTGAAGTATTTGTAACTACAAGCACCCTGAAGAAGCACCCAGAAGAAGTGAAGACTAGATCCGATCAACTCCTCAATCGGGTCACATCAATACAAAGGGAATAGTTAATTTATCGATCTAATTGATCTAGCGTCTGATTATCTTCTCGACCAGCTAAGATTTTTTCTCAGTCAGGTCATATTAAGACAAAGATAGTAATAGTAGATCGGATTCACATAACATCAGAATTACTGTGGACTTGCTAAAATCAGAGGACGCACAAGATTAACTTTGCATCACATCAAGACAACTCTAAAGCTTTAAGCTTGTAGAAGATGCATCCAATCAGCTTCGTGCTCATTCAGATTATCACTCAATACTAAAGGATGGAAGTCACAACCAATCAAAACAAGTTGTGAAGGATTTATTGGATTGAAGAAAGCTCAGCTACCCACCGACGACATACCAGCATATACAAGACAAAAATTGAAGCCATAGGGTGATCTTTGCATATTGAACACATCACCAACCCCGTGACATCAGTGAAGAAGAAAGTGAAACATGAAGATGAAGCAAATATTTTATCACAAGTGAAGTTGATAAGCTTGATCCGAACAGAGGTGTCCGATCGGTGAGTGCCAATCCATCGGTATCCCGATCGGGAACCAAAGTTCATCAGGTTTGATGACGTGTTCAGGAGCTAGTGACGACACCTCAATTTTTGCCCCCAACTAGGGCCCACTAAAGATCAAAGACCAAATAGGCAGACCATCACATAAAGATGTTGGACCCAATTAGCAGCATATGAAGAGTTCAATCATAACTCTAAGATAACTCCTACTATGATGGTAACTTAAGGAATACGTCAAGATTACGATTAGGAGTTTTTATCTTTTACAATTAGAGTCGAGATCTAGCTAAACTCTATGAGACAGTTCCCTGACTATAAATAGACAGGATAGATCTCCACAGAGGGCAAGAGGAAAAAGAGAGAAACAAGAGGAAAACAGTCAGCAAATCAGTATCAATACAATCATACTGGACATAGGGTTATTACTCTTCGGAGGGTCCGAACCAGTCTAAATCTCTTGCCTCGTGTTCACCTGAGATTGATCTCATCGACTTGCGTTCTCTTTGTTCCTACTCCAAATATCTGACGATGAGACGTCGACACATAGTAACACATGACTGCTAGGACCACTACTATAAATAGTCGTTGTAGTAATAGGTTGTAACTCATTGTAGCAACGGCAAATGGCTCATCGCTACTATGGTTGCATAGTAGCGATGGGCGGGACTAACCTGTCGCTGTTGGGCCACAGCAGCAACGAGTCTGTTGAGGTCAGCAAGACCCATCACTATAATAGTTTTCTCTTTAAATAAAGAAATATAATTACACCTCACCTCACCGGGTCTGACGACGGAGCACCACAGCTCGCACGAGAGCTCAACATGGGGCACACATGCATGCATGCCGCCTCCATCATCGGCTCCAGTCATTGCAGTCCACCTCCACCATCAGTTCCGACCACCACACACCGGAGCACCGTCACATCTGTTGCCTGCTCACGGACCCCACCTACCCAAACCACCTCGGTCGCCACGTGCACGCGCGCACGAGACGTAGTGTCTATGTTCGAAATAGTTCAGCACACTTCGATTTTTAAGTTGGTCAATTCCAACTTTGGAGAGCGAGGTAGTACTAAACCAGCGATAGCATAGCAGCCAACCATAGTAGCCATAGGCATTGCTGACATCATCATTGCCCATGGCTACTGTGAGTATATTATTTTAATGATCCCGGATGAATTTTGATATGAGACTAGTTGCATTAGATATGTTATCTCATTATCTTTCTGTGCATATGTAAAACGTCTAAAACGAAGCTCGGATGTGATCTAGGCATCTATTTTAGCATGAATATTATCATGTCACAGTAGCAACGGCCGTGATGACGTGACATGCCCGTTGCTACTGTCAGAATATTGTTTCGATGATTTCCATTGATTTTGGATGAATTTTTACATGAGATAAGTTACATTAGAAAGGTTATCTCATTATATTTCTATGCATGTATAAAACGTCTAAAACGGAGCTCGGATGCGACTTGGACATCTGTTTCAGCATTAATGTTAACATGTTATAGTAGCAACGAGCACTGATGACATCAGAAATGTCTGTTGCTGCTATTTTGAGATGTCAACGACGCCCGTGGCTACTATCATTGTAGCGACGGACCAAATTTCACCTATGGCTACTATAGAAATCACCCTGGTCGCTGCTGTGTGCTCGTTTGTAGTAGTGGATCTAAGCTTAATTTGCAGGTACACGCCCAACTTGAACCTTTGCACCATCCATATCAGCTGGGCTCTGGTGTGGCTGCATCGATCGGTGCATCATCAAGCAGGTGGGGTTAGTGCATTTGAAAATGTTTGGTTCCAACAGTGAGTATCACAATTTGGGCCCCCGGGCACAGAACCCACTCTAAAGGGATTGAGCTATCTTCGAATCCGGCTGGTTTCGGTGTAACCGAACCGAACGGGTCCTAATTAAGATTCTTGGCCAGCCGCACCTGATGAGAGGTCGATGAATAATGCCCTGATCCGAATCCCTCCCCCTCCGACCATGTTGGACACGATACGATTGAAGGCGGCGAAGAAGAACGGTTGAATCCTCCTCCGCACAACTGAACAGCCAACCAATAGCGCGCGGTGGTTGGCGACGAGCTCGTGAGAAGGCCAACGACACCCACCAAGACCGTTCGGTACGTACATCAGATGCCTTCCGATCCCTTTCCGTTATTAGTTACTGTACTATAGCGTACCCGCAGGTAGCTAGCACAATCGCAGCTAGCACAATCGCGCGGCGGCGGTGTTTGTTTGATCACTGCCACTGCTTTTCCGATCGGGAAAAGGTCACGTCGTCCGTACGTGCCGCCGCATAATTCGGTCCGGAAACCATCGGCGCATTTATCTGCTGCTCTCGCTTGGAGCTTTGCGGTTACATCCGTGGAGTACATCTTGCTCGATCCTGGCAATGGAGGTAGAGGCACGCGAGTGTGTGTGAACTATGTCAGGAGTGCACTGTGGATGCAACTTTGTGCCGGCATTTCTACATCCACCCACCCACGTACGTACAGACAATTGCAATTACTTCCACGGACCATTTTGTTATCTACTTAATTAGTACCAGCCGCTCTTCTTCTTCTTCCAACACCTTAACTATCCCTCTGTCGATCGAGGTACATCTCACCGCCGAGCCGCATCCACAGGAGCAGGCATAACGTGGTACTGTGGGCACTGCTAGCTGTGCGTTGCCACATTGGAGGACTATTTGGTTACATTACATCCCACATGATTAACGAAGAAATATAAGAAAATACTAGTATCATCTACGTACTACTACAAGATACCATGGTTCAATTCATAGCCAACATATGGCATGACAACTTTGGAGACAGCGAAACATATATGATCAAAAGCTAGCTTAGGATTGGGACTAGTTGCGAGACAGATGCCAAAATTAACCTGAACCAGTCTCTCCATGCATTGCCTGCTGTGCGTAATGTGGCAAAAAAAAATCCAATTACGTTTTGTCGTAGGTAATGTAGCAATTATTCATCAGCCCTGGATTCTGCATGCATGCACGCCAGGAAAATGGATTCTATAGGTCAGGGCCGTAAGACGTGTGACGAGCAAGTTGAACGTCTCGTCAAAATATTCAGTCCGGGCGTCAATGGATTCCGTGTCGTGGTTGTGATTAATTGTTGGATTATTCCTCTCATTCCTTCCGTCTTTCCAGCACCTCTTCCACGGATTATTTTGATATTAGCAGCAATGGCTACCGCTATAGGTCCACATATGGTTTTCTTGATGCTGCTGTACATTGATTCTACTAGGTTGGCTACATCATCACGCCAAGTATACAAAGGATATAATTAATAAATTGAACGAGTATGGACCTGTATGGTAGAGCTTATTAAGGTGCCTCAGCTCCCGATTCATGAAGCTCTACCAAATAGTTTATTTAAAAACAACTCATTCCCGTAATCCGAATGCCCGCTACCCTTGCATTGTATTTCCTCGCATCTACCACCGCAACAAAAAAAACCCCCCACCGCAAATAGAAATCGACGTGACCATCTGTTCCGCAAACACGCGTGACCTCAAGCGGTGGCGATGGCTTCTCATGGTGAGGGAGGAAGCAGCCCTGGGTGGCGGTTCTGGCAAATGGAAGCTCAGGCGGCGGTTCCGGCCTGGGTGCTGGTGGATCTAGCGGCTTCTCTACATCTCCGAACCTGTGGCAAGGAGGCCCGACCTTTGGTTCATTTGGAGCCTTCATGGCCGCCGCGGCAGGAGCTCCCAGCGCGGGGACGTGGCTATGGGGCGGCATCCTGAGCAGTTCTGGAGCCGGAGCCACGAGCTTCAATGCCGCCGCCTCGATGACCTATAACGGTGCGGCAGCGACGGCCCCTACACCCTTCAATGGTGTGCTCCCGACGCCCTCCAACGGCGTGGCAGCGACGGCCCCATGCGTATGGCACGGCAGCGACGACCCTTGCACCCTTCTGTGGTGTGTCCCCAATGCCCTCCCATGGCGCAGCACTGATGGCCTACCACGACGGCACCCCAACGAATGTTGTGCCTCCTGGATGGCCAGAATGGTGGATAGGAGCAGCGGTCGTGACACTGAGGCCGAAATGGCTCCGTGCGGATCCTGGAGCTTTGACATCGGCTGGAATTGATATGAACGCTGAAGAAGGCATGGAGCGGCCACCAGCGAGAGGCACCTCTGCCCGTGGTAGGGGCTCTTCTGTCCCCTGACGAGGTGCTCGCGCACCTAGGGTGCCACCGACCCAACATGTTTGTTCTACGCCCGTGGACATCGATCTTACCGATTCAAGGTATTGAGTTCTTAGAATACCTATGTAGTTTGGTGTGATGATAATAATAACGAGATAATGACTTGTTTGTGATGTGCTTATTGTTTGTGAAATGTAATGACATGGGGTTGTGTATGTATTTCTTATTTGTTTCTTATCTAATTGGTTGTCTTGATCACAGCAATGTTAGATTCTGCAGATTGGTGTGATGAAAACCTTAGTATAGTGTGTGAAATTTTTGCTGATGAGATTGACAAAGGAAATCGAGAAAGCACTCATTTGAGCAAGACCAGATACAAGAATGTTATACAAAGGTTTAAATATAGGACCGGTCTTGTATACACTAGAAGGCAATTCAAGAAAAAAGTAGGATAAACTAAAACAAGATTATGGTGCCTGCGGGAGGGCATGATTTCGGTGCCGTCAGCATGGGTCCGCTATCGATCACAAGGGTCTCGAATGGAAAAGTGTGGAATCACAAGGGTCTCCAATGGAAAAGTGGGATGGCTTTATTTAAGGATTTCTATGAGAATAAATTGCCCTCTTTTCAGCCTTAATTTTGGAATCATAACACTATTACCGAAGCAGAAAGAGGCCTCCCATATTAAACATTTTTGCCCTATACGTTTACTCAACGTGAGTTTTAAGATATTCACAAAAGTGATGGTTAATAGAATGACTGGAATTGTCATGAAGCTAATTAATCCATCACAAACGGCTTTCATGCTTGATAGGAACATTATGGAGGGCGTGGTTATGTTGCATGAAACCATTCATGAAATTCATAGGAAAACGATGAGTGGGGTCATACTTAAATTGGACTTTGAGAAGGTGTACGATAAAGTTAACTTGGAATTTCTACAACAAACTCTAAGGATTAAAGGATTTTCAGGAAAATAGTGCCATTGGATTAGCCAAATCATAAATAAAGGAAGTGTAGGAGTCAAAGTGAATGATAACATTGGTCGATATTTTCAGATAAAGAAAGGTTTAACACAAGGAGATCTGTTGTCACCTTTATGTTTTAACCTAGTGGCAGATATGCTATCAACATTAATAAATAGAGCAAAAGAGGATGGACAGATAAGGGGTTTAGTACCTCATCTGGTAGATGGTGGCATCTCTATTCTATAATATGCAGATGATACAATCCTCTTTATGGAAAATGATCTGGAACAAGCAACAAACATAAAACTGTTGTTATGTGCCTTTGAACAATTATCAGGGCTTAAGATCAACTTCCATAAAAATGAGGTGTTCTATTATGGAGAGGCAAAAGGGATAGAAATTTGTTATACCGATTTATTCGATTGTGGCTTAGGATAGTACCTATTTAGATATCTTGTCATTCCAATGAACCATAAGAAAATAAGTAATGCCGACTGAAAGGTTATTGAGGATAAGTTTGAAACAAAGCTATGTTGTTAGAAAGGGAAGTTGTTGTCATATGGAGGTAGATTTTTCTTAATAAACTCTATTTTAAGCAACTTAGCCATGTTTATGTTATCCTTCTATGAAGTACTTAAAGAGGCACGACACAAGGTGGACTTTTATAGGTCGAGATTTTTTTGGCAGGGGGATGACCATAAGAAAAAGTATAGGCTTGCTAAATTGGGTATTATTTATAGACCGAAGGATCAGGGAGGATTGGGAGTATTAAATCTTGAATTGCAAAATGAATGCCTACTTAGCAAATGGCTCTTTAGTTTGATAAATTCTGATGGGGCACGGCTGCAACTTATTAGAAACAAGTACCTGGGTTCTAAAACAATTACACAAGTTACTAAGAAACCAGGTGATTCCCAATTTTGGAGTGGCTTGATGAATGTCAAGGATAATTTTTTGAGTATGAGAAGTTTTAACCTATAAGATGGGAAAGTGATCAGGTTTTGGGAGGATATATGGTTGGGCGCTACATCCTTAAAAGCACAATATCCTAACATGTACAACATTGTGAGAAGAAAGAATGCAACGATATCTGAAATTTTTGGTTCAAGACTGTTTAATGTTTCTTTTCTAAGGAATTTGGTTGCCGAAAACTTAGAACCTTAGCATGACTTAGTAATGAAATTAACCAGTATACGCTTAACATATAGACCTAATCATTTTAAGTGGTCACTTAACTCAAATGGTCGATTCTCTGTTAATTCTATGTATCAAGCCTTCCTAAATACTAATATTGTGCCCAATAACAGTTACCTTTGGAAAATAAAAACTCCACTAAGAACTAAAGTGTTTCTATGATTGCTATTCTCTGTTAAAAGGAATTGGCATGATAATGTTATGTGCTGTTTTTGTGATGCCTTTGAGACCATACAACACTTGTTCTTTGATTGTGCTCTTGCTAAGTTCATTTGAAGAGTTATTCAAGTAACATTTGGTTTATCAATACCTCTGAATATCAAACATTTGTTCGATGAATTGATACAAAGAATGAAGGAGAAAGACAAAAAGTTGTTATTTGTAGCAATGGGCACCATATTTTGATCAATATAGTTAATCCATAATGACATTGTTTTTAATAAGACACCAATTTGATCTTATATGCAGGTCATGTTCAGGGCACCATATTAGACAAAAACTTGGGCAGTATTCCAAAAGGACAAAAGTCAAAGGTTTCTCCGAACGCCATGCCGGTTAATGAAAACATTGACATTGGATATTTTTGGCAAGCATGGATGGTGGTCTATTTGTAGGGGAGGTGTAGAGAGTTGTTTAAATTTTATTCTATTGGTAGGGTAAAATATTATAAGTAGATCATCAAATCTTTATAACAAGGTCCTTAGAAACTGTTATTAAGTCTATATACCTCTAGTTGGGCCTCTTTTATATAAGAATGGGTACATAAC
>VSTD030001355.1:0-13284 GCA_008808055.3 Sporobolus alterniflorus | reverse complement strand
TTATGCAGTGGAACCCGATGACGTTTGTTCTTTGGTGATGAGGTCTTCTAGCTGGAGTTCATACCCCTCAGCTGCCTGTGGAGTGTTGGCGTGTTTCCACAAGAGCCATATCTAAGTCTTTGATGTAATAAGACATTATGATACTATATTATTGTAATAAGCGTACTTTGAATTATGACACTGGTCTTATCTGAATTACTATAATTCTGGCCGTATCTGTGAAATCTTGATCCTGGGCACACATACGATGAGCATCCAGTTTTGGCCTTAAAACTGGGTGTGACTATAGGTGGTAAAATCCTGACTATCCGTGGATACTGTGATGGGAGAGGATTGATACGGTTTATTCTCGGGTCTCTTCTTTTTAGGTCTATGGTCCCTCCTCTTCAACTAGGAGTGGTGGGAACATATCCAGTATGGGGTACTTCGTTCCCCAGCCACTTGCCACTAGAGGGAACTGACCATATCCAAATTTTTGGTCTATAACCGGTGACCCGCGGTACCCCAGGGTACAAGACCCTGTCAGTTATGATTTGGGAAAAACATACTCATCTCCTCTTTGCCCAATATAAGGAAAGGGGTCTCCGGGTTAGGGTTGGGGTTGGGGTTGGGGTTAGGCATGGTCACGCTCGAGTCGAGGTGTGTCGGGATAAGGGGGAAAAGGGCTCGGGGTGGAGTCCAGTTGCGATCGGGTTGTAGCCGGTGACGATGGCGGGGTCGGGTTACACTCAAGCACCGGGTTAAGGTGGGTTAAGGGAAACGGGGTCTCATGGCTTAACACGGGTACGA
Organism: Sporobolus alterniflorus; assembly: GCA_008808055.3. Lineage (NCBI taxonomy): Eukaryota > Viridiplantae > Streptophyta > Magnoliopsida > Poales > Poaceae > Sporobolus > Sporobolus alterniflorus. The sequence goes on along the minus strand of VSTD030001355.1, from coordinate 12,495 downwards.
AATTGGTAAAAGGAGGCAGGGGTGTTTGGTGGGTCGAGTGGGCCACTATGAGGCGGAAGCAAAGGCGGGGCTAGCTGGGCCGGCTAAAGGGAAAATGGCCTAGGGGTGCTAACCGGGTTTAAAACTCTTTTCTATTTTCAGATTTTGGGTTTAAATGAATTCAAACGATGTCCAAATGAATTTAAATTCTAGAGCACACACCAATATGAAATAAAATGCATAGTAACAAGAATGCAACACATTTTTTAGTACGTTTCATAATTTTTATTGAAAATTGTAAATACCCCTCAAATTTGAATTTTAGAGTGTTACAAATATGCATCCTAAAATGAGTCTCGCCGTCAACATTCGGATTGACCAAAAAAAATCAGGGAACTCTACCTTCAAGTCTTCTTCTCTTTCCCAAGTGGCCTCTACCTCAGTGTGATGACTCCACTGCACCTTGCACATTCATATCTTCTTATTTTTGGAGACTCTCTCTAATGATTTAAAGTCAAATGATTTCTAAATGAATTTAAATTCTAGAGCACACATAAATATAAAATAAAATGCATGCCAACATGAATGCAACACACCTTTGATTTGATTTTGTAATTTTTATTGAAAATGTGAAATACCCATTATTGATGTTTTCTGCATCGGCAAATAATAGGGTGTCCAAGATTGCATGATTCCAGTTCTAAGGTGGTATCTCAAACAACAAGCTGACAAGAGATCTATCCTAGTTCAGTCCCCTCCTTGGAGGTAATAGCCCTACGTCCAGCAAAATGATATTGAAGAAAAACAAGTGTTACAAGGGGTGAGCAAAGTGCTTGAATGGTTTGCATGTTGAAGGGGGTCTGGATCTCGTGACTTCTGCCTAAAGCGTCGGAGTCATTTTATAAACCGCCCTAGGGTCCCCTAATTATGGAACAGTTACTTTACAACTTTGGTTAAGTTACATGATGAGTGGGCCCCAGGATAGAAATATTGGATGTAGATTTCACAGAAGGCAGCCCGACAGCCTTCCTGGCTCCTGGATGTCGATGTGGCTGGTGCTCAAGATGGCTTTTGGGGATGCCACTACCTTGCTTTGCTTCTCTTGGCTGCTAAGCTTTCTCACGTGGGGGCTGATGTAGATGGGCCAGCCTGCCACCTACATCGGCCTATGAGCTATGCATGACAGGCGAGTGTATAGAGCCTTCTGACAGGCGCTGTTCTGTCCTATTGTACCACGTAGGCCAGTGCGGCTTTCGACCACTTTTCTTGGGGGTGTGAAGCCCTTGAGATGGGCCATCTGTCATGGTGTTGACCGCCCAGGTCCCTGATGGACTGGATCCCTTATGGTGAAGCCCACTTTTACCAGGGTGAACTTATCCGATGTCAAAGTTATCATGGCGATTATGCATGTTCATGTTTAGGATTTGCTATGCCAGGTGGTGATGGAACATATTACAATACTTAAGTACTTGCTGTCAGGTGTGCGTGGGTTCCTGTGGCCATGTCCTGTCGTGCCATGCATTAAATGTCACCACTTCCCGAGGTCCTAGCCCCAGTGGCACTTACCCGGTACTAAAAGCCCCCGGGTGTGGCTGCTGAGGGCCAGAGCATGTGCCGAGCTAGGGGGGATGAGGATCTATAGTGGGCAGACAGGTGGTGAAATCCTACCCATCTGTGGCTATCATGATGGGAGGGAGGACCAGTACGGATTATTCCTGGGTTGAGTTCTTTTTAGGTTGGTGGTCCCTCCTCTTCTGCCAGGAGTGGCAGGACCATATTTGGTATGGGGTGCTTGGTTCTCGAGTTGTTTCCCACTGGAGGCAACTGGTAGTATCTAGATTTTTGGGCCATAACCAGTGGCCCTCGATGCCCGGGGTACAAGACCCTGTTAGTAGCCTCGGAGCCTTCCGTTGAGTAGGTGGTTGGGGTCGTACACTTGATGGGAGGCAGAATAGGTACTCATATGTCACTATGGTACCGCCGCGGGATTTGGTGGTGAGGCCATGGGGCTAAAGCCTCCATAGTCATGACTCAGAATACCGTGGTGGTACTCACCGTGTAACCCTCTAGAATGCCGCTGAGCTGAAAGCTCAAGCGGAGACTAATTTACATTTGTACTGTTTTGGTTTGTGCTGATGACTTATAAAGCCCACAGTTATATCTGAGTTGTTAGATGTATGTGTGGCGCATGCACGGACCATGTCCGCGAGTGTTTTGATAACCCGGAGGGGCTGAACTATGGGGACTTGCCTAGTCGGCACGGTTCCCGAGCTTGTGAGCTAGCTAGCGGTCTAAGACTTGGTACCGTAGTGCCAAGTCAGGATCTGATTGGAGCCTGGATCACCATGCATGGATGAGAGCAACCAAGGGCAAGTACTTCTCCATAGGACCAGATAGGGACTTTGCCCCCCCCCCCCCCCCCGGGGGCAAATTCGGGCCAGGTGGTTTCAAGCGACGTTCCCTGGTAATCCCTATCAGGAAAACCCGGATGGCTAGATGTCAGTACACACAAAGGGGCATGAAGGAGACCTCCTGACCGAGGCTTAGATACAAAGCTTGATGATGCCGAGCCCCCTTGATGGGGCCCCAAAAACTGCTAGCTGCTGGCCACCCTTTGTGGCACTTTGTCCCTTGCTCTATTTGCTCTAGGCAGCGCTGGCCTAACTGGCGGGTTTTGCGTTAGAATCCTATGCTTTGCCAGGACCCTAGGAAATTGTGGGGTCCATTTGGGATACGGTTGTCGTGTCCTATGCTATCATAGCTGGCGTGATGTGCAAGGAGTAGAGGAGGCATGTAAACATGGGTTTACTATGCCTTGTAAGGGCCCGCCACTTTACCTCCTCGATTGTGACACCATGGGGTTATAAGAGTAGGCGGTCACCATTGCGCACCCCCACATCCTCTCACATAATCTGTCGTTCCCTCCTTACCTCCTTCCCTGCACGTGCAAAGAAAGAGAGAGAGAAAAGGAGAAAGTATAAAGAAAGAAAGAGGGGTATTACCGGGTTTTAGGGAGTGTTCCTTCTCATTCCCTTTCTAGCCATGGCGAAAGAAGACTAGACTCCTTCCAAGGTCACATTGGGTCACCTACAAAGCCTTGTGAACCAAGGGTTTATGATGGCAATGGAGCTCACGGTCTACCGCGTGCTAGAGGACCTGCATTCCCCGCACCCGTGGAAGGAAACATGGTGACCTTTGTAGCATTTTATGAGCGGGGATTCAATGCGCCATCGCATCAGTTCCTCTGCTTATTGCTACGACACTATAGCCTGGAGCTACATAATCTGACCCCCTCAAGGGCCCAGCACATCGTGACCTTCGTGACTTTGTGTGAGGCGTACCTGGTGATTGACCCCCAACAAGAAGGGGATGAGCACTCTGCCTACATTAATGGAACTGGCCCACCTTTCCGTTATTTCATAGGTCCCACCAGCTTCAACGACATTGAAAGCCGCCATGGCCATGACAATGGGGGAATCCTCATCGAGTCTTGAAGAAGCGGAGCCCCCATCCAAGAAGACGAGCTCTAGAGCCTATCTACAGGTGTCCTCTCAGTATGTGTGTGTGTGTGTGGCCATCTGCCTCTTACATGACCTTCCACACCTATCTTCATTCCTCAGCTAAGAAAAGATGATTTATGGGTGATAGGATGCATACCTCAGTGACTTTGAAAGTTCACCGGCCAGCTACGTGCCCGACGTCTCACCCACGCCTGACTTTGGGGGAGTCGATGTAGGGGTAGATTGTGCAGGCGGCACCGACAGATAGGTCAGTGCATGAGGTGCCGACGTGAGAGACGATGACGAATGGGCTGACATAGCAGGGGCCAGTGCAGACTGAGAGCGGTGTCGTCCCTGTCAGGGACAAGCCCGCATAGGTGGAGGTGGTTGCTGCTGAAGCGTCGTCGAGCTTCAAGGGCATCCATGGAAATGAGGCAGAGCCTCAGCCACAGGATGTGACTGATGGCGACGCTTCAGCCCTTGGGTGTCTAGGGGGTCCATACGAGGACTTGGTGGTGAGAGGCCCTGGTTCGAGCCCGCCCGGGGAGGCTACCCTGGGTGACGCGATATTAGCCACCAGGTCCTTAGATATTGCGGATCCGAGGGCCATCGAACTGGGGATGCCGGGTTACCCCGGTGCATCATCCCCACCTGCCAACTGGATGCAGGTGGAAGGCAGCGTGGAGCTACCGTGTTCGTGGGTTGTAGCTATTAGCCAGCTGCTATGAGAAGCAATGGCCAGGGTCAGTGGAGATGTCCTGCATCCAGTTTGGGTTAGTCTTAAGGAAAGAAAAAGTTTTACCTGAGTTTCTTTGGTCCTTGTCGGGTTCCCTAATGTCCCCTTTGCTTTATTTTTGCATCAGCATTTAGCCCAAGATCCAGATGACGTGACCAAGCTTTAGGTGGAGGTGACCTAGGCATGGGCGGCCGCCATTATGGCGGAGGCCTTAGCCACCCAGGCTGAGAGGAGAGCCCGGGAGAGTGTCGTCTTGCTGGCTTCTACTCATGGGGAGGCTGACAATGTGGCTCGGAAGGTCACCCTTCTCGAGGGCGAGCTTGCGGTTGCACACCCAGCCCAGGATACGACCAAAGCGAAACTCCCAGTCTTGGTTGACAGGGCTACCGACGCCGATCGGCTATGGGAAGATGCCGAGGAGCAGTGCGTAGCCCTAGCCAGGAGCTTGCCCTTCTGCTAATCAGGGGGTCCAAGTTGTGCTTGACCATAGTCGGCACCCTGAAGTGGGGCTCCCTGCATGAGGGGATGTGGTTTGCTGCCGTTTACCATACTGAGATGGCTATGCCACTTGCCGTGCTTTGGACGGCAGTGTCTTCGGGTTCTCAGTCCGTGCTTGGGCGCTCACCCAGTAAGGCCTTACAGGCACATGTTGTGGGGGGAGATGCTTGCCAAATTCCAAGAGCAGGTGGAGCAGTGCTTGCACCTCTAGAACCCTGGCTTTGGTCTGCAACCTGATCCTTGGGCTAGCTGATGACCAGGTCTGGTTGATCGTCCATGTGGAGGAGGCCACCGGGTGACTTCAGGCGATGTAGGAGGATCATCGGGAGGCAGTCGTTGAACTGAGGTCCTTGCGGAGCTCTGCCACTCAGGTTCGGGACCTGGTGCTAAATGGATCTGGTGAAACCTCTTACCTAGCAGCTTGCTGTCTTCAGCTGTGGATTTGATCGAGTGTCACATCGATGTTGTGGCTGCCAACGGGGTCTACTGAGGGGGGCCAGTTGGCACTGATCCCCTCCTTGTCGCACTTCCCCGACTTGGAGATCGAGTTGGAGCTACCTGGGTCTAGGCACAACATGGACTTGACAAAGGGTCAGCTAGATGCCCTTTGGACCTAGACGCACTGGGCCTCAGAGTCACTGGCATTGAGCATTCCTCCAATGGTTGCCCATTAGTCCCCTGATGACACAGGGGAAGAGTAATGGTAGTAGCTTAGCCATATTTGTCGAAGAGAAAACAAACGTCACTTTCAACCATGCCAGGACTGCAATCAAGTTTTGATCGATAGACCATAATACCAGTAGCCTCCGAGTGTGGGAATATGGCCGGATCTACCTAGCTGTATCGTGACACTTAGCTGTTAAGAAATTTGTGCAAAGATGGACAGTGATGTATGGTGGTGAAAAATACCAGGGATAAAGTTTCCTTAGTGGCTTTGCATCCCAGCATTGGGGAAGATCACGTTATTGATTTCCTGGGGAAAAATAAAATGACTGAAGGAAGGTTGTGGGCCATGCGCTTCTTCTGCTGCTATCATGTCATGGAGTCGTGGGTGCGTCGGTCCATCTTCCCTGGGAGCCCAAATGCATCATGCTGCTCTACATGGCTGATCGGTGGGTCTAGCCCCAACTAGCAGTGAACCATGGCAGTGAACCATCCATGACTCTTGGCATGCCACGCACGATCCTGGGTGTGGTTCACGAATAGTCATCGCATCATATCCTTGGTAGTATAAGTAGCAGGGTACCGGGCACCAAATCTTCACAGTCTTCAGCAAGTAGAAATGACAGCGCCCTTGCTTGCCTCTGCTCTTCCAGCCAGCTTAGCCTTCTTGCTTGAGATGGCCCATGGTGCCGACCGCAGCAAGCGTCCTTGGAGGGAGGGTTCCAGTTGTGGTAGCTGGTCACCGCCACCTCACTGGATCGCGACAGTGGCAGGCACCCATTAGGTGTCCGTAGTGAATAGGTAAGGTCTCAATCATCCTCTTTGGTGGCTGGGCTTACTAGTTGATGTGACATTAATTATTGTTGTTTGTTGTATGTAGATGCCCACCTCCTCCTCCTGTCATGGTAATATTAGTGGTGGTGGAAGATCTTCAAGAGCAACTTCTTGCATGGGTAGAGGAGTTGATGCAGAGGGAGGAGGCCCTCATCGTGAAGGAGGAGAAAGCCAGGATCTTTGAGATGGCCCTGGTCAAGGTCAGTGCTGACCTTGATGCCAAGTAGGCTATAACATAGGCTACTCAAAAGGAGTACCTCAACAAGATTGAAGTGCACACCGCTTGTGCCAAGCACTCCCTCAGCCTCGACAAGATGCTGGGGAGAAGAAGGTCCAGCTCGATGGGAGAGAGCAGTTCCTCATCTTGCATGAGGCGGCGCTGGTGGAGGCACAATCTCGAGGTCTCAACCCCCAGGACAACTATCAGGAGCTGATGGTGCTTGTTGAGCTCTGGCGGTGCCTCGAGGAGGCCGAAGTGGAGCACTTCACTGAGGTTGAGTGGTTGGCGGTCTTGCTAGGGGACATCTCTAAGGTCCTAGTGGACCTTGGCATGCCTCGCTTCCCGGGTATCCCCCGGGACTCATGCACCGCTGACAACATCTTGGAGGTGGTGGGCACCATCTTGGAATGCCTGCGGGAAGCGTACACCTCCAACCATGGTCCTTGGGACTAGGTGTCGCCCGTGTCCTATCACCACGTCCTCCGGCCGCCCTACTCTTATTTTTGCTTGTTTATTTTCTCTTCCTTTTGTATGTAAATATTTAGAAACCCTAGGTTTCCAATGTCTCTATGCTCTCGGGCCTGCCCTCGGAATCCTTAGCATCACAAGGACTCGCATCGGGCGTGGGTCCTGCTCTACCGGACGTGCCTTCACCCGGGTCCCTAACTGCAGCGAGTTGGGGACCCAACATTTAGGTAGTCACGTAGCCTCCTTGGGACCAGGGAAGGGTCAGCCAGAGATTGACATGACTGTCACCTCCCGAGGTGCGGATACCACACCCTTTCTACCCAAGTCTCCCTCGGGCTTCTTGCCCTAGGAGGGAGGCCCTGAGATCATCAAGTTTTTCATCACCGTGTAGTCCTTGAGCTTGTGTTTGATGGGGTATGAATGGTTTGAATAGGTTGCTTCAAGAAATTTTTCTAAATGGTCCTTCGGCTACCGTGCCTGGAGCTTGAAGTGGCACTCGGTGGCAATTGATGTTTCGTATGCAGCTCTGCAAGCAAACGAAATTGTCAATGTAGCACTTCACCAGGAGTATTCTCTAGGTGTTGTATTTATATTTTCCCATGGGAGGAAGGATCCCTATCATGTCTAAGACTAACACAGGGAGTAATTCCAACAAGTACTGCTAGGCTATATAGAGGTTACGTTAACTGGGGTTAACGAACACACACACTAGTTCTCCAGGTGTGATAGAACCACCTCGGGGAGGGGTTCATCGACCAGGATCAGCTTGAGCGATTCTCGGTGAAGCGAGAACACAATCAACACACATAAGTACAATACCAATATACATTGAAGTTTAAGTATAAGTTATTACAACTTAGGTTTACGTTTTTAAGTTTACAAAAGGTTGAAGCCCTCAAAAGACGCTTCAAAGGATGAAACAGAGTTTGCGGAAGCGGTTTCTCTCACGCTCAGAACATTCTCTTCGCCCTAGAAGAGAATACCATCCATTAATGCTCTAAGCTCGAGGATCCCAGTACGGAGTCCAACCCTCATCAATTTAGACCTCTCACTGACAACCCTCGTTAGCATCACCGGAAAGAGGAAGCAATTCCTAACCTACACACAGAAGACAACAAGAGCAAAGTTTGAGCGACTACGCTCAGCAAGACTTATCCACGGTGACCCAAAAGATCACCACTAGACATGTAAGGCTTTAAAAAAGACTAAAGAACTCACAAGCCTAGTAGCAACTAGATTAAGTACTATTAAGCCTGTTAATTAGCCAAGTTAAGTTGATTGACAAGAGGATGTTTGCATCATACTGTAAGCATGCAAAGGTACCCAAACAATATTGATTAACATAAGCCATGACTACAAGGTAGTCATAAATCCATTTAGTTATCATCACAGTATTATGAAGTTGATAATTCTGCTGAATGACTACAACGGGCAAGTGTTACCCATATCTGAGGGTAAGCACAGAGATTCGAACCAATAGTCAACCTTTCAAGGTATAAACCTGACAGCACGACACACGAGAGCCATGAAGACAAATGAATGGCAACTGTTCATGACACGGTCAAGGAGACGATCAGGGCCCACCTCAACCTAGTGCACATCTTCCACACGTATGCCTCGGGGGACACACCGTGGGTGGCCCATGCACTATCCTGATGTATACCCGTTAGGAATGGTAGGATAGCTTTTGTCTTAGCGACACACGAGGCTACTCAGTTTGCGGGACCCCAAGAAATCCCGTATGCGCCAGTACACAACTCAAACTTGCTCACCGGGGCCATACGTCCGGTCCTTAATCAACTCAGGTGGGGGCTACCACCTTAGAGCTCCGAATACCATATCAGACCACTCCCCTTCCTTCCCATCCAGTATTCTCTGCTTTCCCCTAAGTTCCCTGCTCGGTCTCCATTTATGCCAACCATTCAATCATCTTGCTAAACCACATAGGACATCCATCGATACAAAGGGCCCTATCGTGAGCGGATTCCATCCACTCGTCTTCTACCGACAGCCTACACAACTAAGCATAGCATATTATTGTCTTATTTCTTTCATAGGGGTAAATAAAGTGGTTTAGTAAGGGTGTTCTTAGTGCAACTAGGGTTTCATTAAACTCCTATGCTTAAGTACACAATCATTGACATAAGGTAAAGATTATAAACAAAAACCTATAGAAGGTGTATGCATGGCCTTCGATGAGAGAGAGAGAGAGGAAAGTTAGCTTCATCGAAGGTTGGTGCGTTCTCCAAACCAGCGGTGCTAGAACCTATGCGGTATGATGCAGGAGTGTTAACAAGAGTTAAGCAAGGTGTAAGCAAGAAACAACATGGCTCACCTTTTATTAAGTTACTTAAGTAACAACTTACACAATTTCCTTCATTAGCTCCCAAGAAGTAAAGCTACTAGCATCAACAAAAGTCTAGGAGGGGCACCACACTAACCATCACTCAGGCCATAGCATGAAGTGATCTACTGCCCTAAACCACGCTTAAGTGTTCATGTGAGATCCTTGCTTAATACTAAAAAGGAACCATACTTGCATAAGGCCACACTTAAGCAAGGGCAAAAATGGAAAATTCCATGGTCAAAGTACATGAACAGGGGTTGTAACAAGGGTTCTAGTGTTGGATAGCTAACCATAAATATTAGCAAAATTTCCATGAATTTTGGAGCCAAAGATAATTAATTATGAAATAACAACTAATTATCCAAGATTAACTATTAAACTAGAATTAATAATTAAATAAAATTGTTTTATAATTTTATTTCGTAGATTAAGTTTGAAATCAAATTATGGAATTGAATTTATAATTTTGTTGAACTTGGTCAAGTTTCTATGAATTTCCAAAGTTCAAAGCAAATTTGAATTAGAATTGAATTGATTTGAATAATTTGGACGAAAAAGATAATAAATGACACTATGCAACCGGGCTCGGCCCATAGTGAACTCGGCCCAACCAGCTGAACCGGTCGGGCCCACCGGAGGCTTTCAGCCCAGTCGACTGAAACAGGGGATCCATTCCCCCCCTTCACCGGCGCGGCCCCACTGGCCGATTCCGGCCAGCCGGCAGTGAGGTGGTGAAGCAGGAGTAGCTGGGGAGGAATCTTGTCCCACAGCGAGTCAATGGGAGGTGGTTGGGAGAACAGAAGCTTACCGGCGCAGCTTGTCAATGGCAAGGCAGTTGGCGGTGAGGTGGTTGATGACGACGGCTCAGACCAGTGGCTGCTGGAGTAGAACCTAGGGTCGGGAAAAACCGAAGAACAACGGGGAAGCTTGCGATGCGGTCGGTTGGCTTGGAGGAGGCCGAAGCATGGTGGTCGATGGCAACCCGCTTGTAGAGGAAGAAGCGGTTTGAGAGGGAGCCCTACCCAGCGTCGTGGCTGACGGCTCAAACTCGAAGGTGTTGCTACACCTTCCACGGAAGATAGCGGTGTGATCGGTTGGCCTGGACGACGACGATGTTGGATGGGGTGGCGTTCGACGGTGAGCCGAGCGGTGGGAAGAGTAAGGCAGAGTGGAGAGCGAGAGGCAGAAGTAGCATGGGAGGAGGAATGGAAAGAGGGAACCCTTCTCAGCACTGGATGAGGGTCACCCTGACATGGGCAGCGGCGGTGACCGATGCCTACGTGCTCTCCGTTGTGAGCACGATCACTGTGTAGTGACCAGGTCGGTGGCGAGCGGCATGGGCGCAGTCACCGGCGTGGACTGGAGGGCCCATCCCGGTTACAAATTTTCTTTCCAATTTCCAATTCAGCTCAAAGTATTAAATTCAAAATGGAAGCCTTCCCTTGCTCCACAAATATTAAAACTTTCCATGCTGCTAGATTTGAATATTTTGAATAACTTTATCAACTGGGTTGACTTCAAATTCTCCACATAATTCATGCCATAAATTCTGGAAAAGAAGTTAATTTGAATCTTCTATGAATTTTAAAGGGCTTCAAACCCTGTGAGAAAAATCTGGTAAATTCAATAAAATTCTGTCCCAATAAGATCTTGACAAAAGTGAATTTAGTTGGGCACACTTGTATGCAAAAATTTGGAGTTCTAAAACAAGTGTCAAAATGAATTGATTTGAATATAAGAAATGAGTTTGAATTTGAAATTCAAACCACACAACACTTATAATTCAAACCAAACCAGTCCATGATTTCATTCAAGGTTCTACAGTACATAGTGAGATATTGTACAACACTGTAGCTGCTACAGTAACACCAGGGGTGTCACACCAGGTTCTACGGGTAAGCTAAGGTTCCACCTAGTCGGAAGACTCGATAATAGGGTTAACTCCTAAGGATCTATTCTAGTCCTGCCTATCATAGCACGTTACCCAGGATCCCAAATCACTTGCTATGCTGCCTACTCTACTTCGCAACCCTGGTTTTTCACTAACTGTATCACGGCAAGGAATCCACACAAGGGCATACAGCAGCCCATGTTTGGCCGGCTCGCCACGATCTCACATGGTGGATTACAAAGCCCTAATAGGATTGTCACTCCTGTGGGTACCACACATCCGTGCAAGGCATGGAGCTTCACTGAAGGATTTAAACCCAGACACCATATCCGTGAGTAATGCCAAATGCTTCCCCGTCAGCCGATAAAATACAAGGAAGCACACCAACATCGGTAAAGCACTCGAGCTACGAGGAGCTAGAGTAATCTACTGAGTCAGAAAGATAACCCATAGAGCAATAACAACAAACAAGAGGGACCAAGTGATTGTAACTATGCATGCATCTAAGCTCAAGACAAAACAAGAACAGAACATATAAGAACTAGGACTCAAAGTTTATAAAGAAAGGTAAGGATACAAGAGCTCATCGATCTCCGAGACTACTTCTGGAGCTCGAGTGAAGACTCGACTTGACTCTCGACTCCCGACAGGGCTTCACCTACACTTCTACTACTAAACCAAAATCTTTACAACTAGAGAACTACAAGTAGAGTGCGGTGTGATGAATTCTACCATGAGAATCCTTATATAGAGGTTGAGTGGAGCTTCCAACAACTTAATTGAGTCGGTTTGGAGGTGATGGACGGCTGGGCAGCCATCCACGTGGCCGCTCGGCCACTCCTCCCGGTCTCCACCAACTTTCGAGCATGAGATACTCTTGTAAACCGACTTAGGAACAAAGTCATCAAGTCTCGGCCTGAACCTACTTAAAGTGTGGCCGGTTGGCCAAGGGGTTGGGCCGACCGGCCGGCCCTTGTGCCCCTTTGCCTTGTGGTTTGGCCCCATGTGGTCTACGTGTCACAAACATTCATGTAGTGACACTATCTTTGGTGGAATTCCAAATATTCTTGTAATTTTTTGAAATGCTCCAATTTGGCACCTATGTTCCTGAAATTGAATGGACACTAAAATCGTGGAACTAGGTTAGTAGACAAGGCAAATACATGATTATTTCATGCATTTACTTGATATATTGGCACATAAAATTGGCATTTTATGAGCGCTAACACATCCCCAAAGCTTGAACTTTTGCTCATCCTCGAGCAAAGCTAAACCTGAAACTATGCAAGAGATTCGAGACAACACAAGTGTAGACCCATGTTTAGGCTTACCAAATGGATTAATGAGGCCATACCTTGC
>VSTD030001354.1:0-13285 GCA_008808055.3 Sporobolus alterniflorus | reverse complement strand
ACTTAAAAAATGAAAAGCATCAAAACATGCATCACAGCTTGTGGAGGACATATTAGACATCTAGATGATGGGTTCTCCAAATCTGGGTCCTCTTCAAGTGCTCCTAATTTTTTTAGAAACCAGTTTTTAAAAGTTATTACTAGAAATTAGTTTTCATAAAAATTCAATGAATTCAAATAGGGCCTTAGTTGAATGAAGCAATGTCTACTTTTTTCTCTCTAATGGTGAAGTTTGTGCCTTCCATCAGTGAGGGGCACCAACGGTCAAAATCTTCTCAACCTCCTATGAAACGCCAACTCCAAATATTTGACTTTGCTAAGAGAATTTTCGAGGTTGTGCGGAGTCAAACATGTAACAGCTAGCAGACGCGCAAGAAGGGAGGAAGATATGGTACACAATGTGTTCCAAGTTCTTCACCTGAGATGAGCAAGATAAACTTTATTGGTATCGGATTAGGGGAACCTTTGGATGCGATCGGCCTGGAAAAGGTGCATGCGCAGACAGCGCCACAAGGATGAAGAAAGCAGTTTAGGATGAGGAAAGCAAAACTCTATAGCTACCCAACACGACGGGCTTGAGGCCTGGCAGGCACGACCAGTTTTAAATAGGCCATGTCCAGCGGTCGGTTTGACACCGGTCTAACGTTGGCCCTGTTCGATAGAGCTTTTGCTTACACAAATAGCTTATCTAAAAATCTGTTGAAAAGTAGCTTATGTTTATTTTTGTCTTTAGTTTATTTTAAGAAATAGTTAAACTAATAACCTACGTAGAAGTCTGCTGTTTATTACGGTTGATGCTTATTTATGTGAAGAATCTATGAAATAAACTGTGCCACCGACCGTTGTGTTGTACTACAGTCTGCATGAGCATCAACTGTCCCGACTAGGCTGCACCTATGTAACACTTATACTGGAGGATATCGAAGGTGCTTGATATTTAAATTCCAGGCTTATGACTGCCCCGAAGGAAGAAGTGCAGCCATGACTGATGGCTGCCCAGGAGCGTGCTGGTTAACGCTGGCGCCGGCTCCTCAGGCGGTGGTCCTGCCGGAAGCAGCCCATGAGTACTGCGTGGTTGACGCTTCTCTACCGGTGGGTGGACCGACGGTGAGACTCTCGACACACCATTGGTAGGACAACAGAGACGATCCTTTGGCTCGAAATTCTGGCCTCTTGCAGACGAGTTAAGCTTGGACGAGGAAGTCGATGAGCATGGCTCGGAAGAGGCGGAAACCGACTACTGGTCACTAGGCGGATCAATGGTGGTGGGTGTTTCCTCTGGTGACGAACACACTACCGATGACACGTGCACGTCAGAGGAACAACAGGGCCGTGCACATGAACTGGCAGCTAAGCTAGTTCATCTTCATGTTATGTAGGTCAAGGAGGAACGAGCGCGGACACGATGGTCGATGCAGTGGCTGCACGGTGGCTAACGCCGAAGCCTTGGCATGGGCCACTGCCGGAGACAAGGAGGTCACACAGGGTGACACTGGGTGATGTTCTGGCAAAGGCGACGGAAGTGTCTCCCATGTAACAAGAATTCGGAAGAATCTGCAGCCGAGTCAGCTTCTTTTCCGCAGGATATGGTGATGCGTCGCTTGTATCTTCCTCGCTGCTGGTAGGGAAGAAATTCAACAGTCCCCGTCGCGTTCAAAATTTTGAATACCGACATCGTTCACGGGATCTCAGAATAGCTGGTCAGGTTAGCAGCTAGGACAAAACAAGTTCGACCACCACGTTCCATTGTCATTTGTAACAATGGAAAAATGACCCACTTCACCTGCTCACTGGGGCTAATCACCCTTTCTCACGAGCAAGATGACTGCGTTCAAGGGTTTTCGTCTCCAGCCAGTACCTACCCCACCGGCCAATCCTTTCGCCTCCTCACGGATTGACTCCTTTGCCTCTTCCACTGCACTCTAACGATGAGCCATTTGGTGGCGGCGAGGGTGTGGATCAGGATCGACGAATGGAAAGTAGAGGCACATGTTGGGGCTTGGCTCTGGTGGTCGCAGTGTCTATCTCGACGAAAGAGGAGGAGTACTATGGTGGCAGGGAGTACCAGTGGGCTGGTCAGGGCTTCGACCTAGGCTATGGTAACACCGGGGCTTGGTGGTCAAGCTTGGGGATGGTCTGGGAGAGGCTTTCGGCCGTGTGGGGCAGCCATGGTGGTAGAGTTATGCGCGACGGTCTTGCATGGGTTGCCATCTGCTATAATTTCTGACAGAGACCTAGTTTTTACTAGCAAGTTTTGGCGGTCCTTGTTTAAATTATCTGGCATTGAGTTGAAATTGAGTTCATTTTATCACCCACAAACGGACGGACAAACCAAGCGTGTGAATCAGTGCCTCGAGACATATCTTCGATGCTTTGTTCATTCTTGTCCAAAGAAGTGGAAGTTGTGGCTATCGACTGCAGAACTCTGGTATAATTCTTGTTTTCACTCATCTTTGGGCAAAACTCTTTTTGAGGCATTGTATGGCAGAGCACCACGTCTCTTGGGTGTGGATCCTCCTATGGCAGCTGGTGACAATTTGGATCAGTGGTTGACAAATCGTGCCAATGCTGATAAGGCAGCATCTGACCCAGGCACTGCAAAGGATGAAAAGGCAGGTTGACAAAAACCGTTCAGAGTGTGAGTTTTCTGAAGGTGACATGGTATACAAGAAGCTTCAGCCCTATATTTAGTCCTCAATCATGCCGTGGGTGAATCAGAAATTAAGTTTCAAGTTCTTTGGTCCCTTTCTGGTTGTGGTGAAGATTGGCAAGGTGGCTTATTGCTTGAAGTTGCCTAAGAACTCATCAGTGCATCTAGTGGTTCATGTTTCACAATTGCGCCTGGCTGCTAGCTTCAAAGGTGCAGTGAGTGCTCAGTTACCTTCATCTGATTCCCAATACCGTGTTCCTTAGTAGATCCTGGCTTCTCACATGGTGACACAAGGTACGAATCAAGTTGCTCAAGTTTGAGTCAGCTGGACAGAGTTGCTTGAAGATCTAGCCACTTGGGAGGATTACACAGCGCTAAAGCAAGCCTACCCTCGAGCTCCTGCTTGGGTTCAAGTAGGCTTTCAAGAGCTGGGGAGTGTCAGTATTACCGTTGAGGAACATTCAAAATAGAAGGCAGAAATCTCAGGTGAAGCCCACAGAAGGTCAAGTCGGCCCAAGAAGAGAAGCGTGCAGTTAGCCAGCCCATAATGGGTTGAGGCCCGTGTGTGCGTGGGTGACCTAATAAATAGGTATGTAACCGAATGAGTCATTATTGATGATGAATTAGACAAACTTACTTCCCTCTCTGTTCATTCTACCACTGCTCTGCTCCTCATTCCTGTTCTTCTTCCCCCTTCCTTCCCTCTCAACCTCTTGGTTGGTGGCCTCAGAAGGCTGCTAACAATTGACAAGTGTTGTGACTTGGTTATGGATGAAAATGATGAAGAGATGGTTGATGGGAGAGTAGAGGATGAGGACTCGGATGATGAAGGTGATCTTTTTTAGGTTTTGAAGAATGATGTGAGGGAAACAGGAGATGATGTGGACGGGATTTTTTCTAACTCTTGTGTGCATGATGGGAATGCTCCTTGGGTTGTAGAGACTGAGCTGCCACACTTGGTTGTCGCTTATGCTGGTGTCTAATGACCTACTAGTCCTCATTGCTCTAGAGGTGCTGCCACAGATGGGAGGACTATCGGTTTCTGCAGCTGCAGCTATAGGCGTGCACCCTACTATAGTTCCCTCACCTCTGTCGCACATCGTACATGTGTAGGAAAATGCATGTCTCCAAAGGCTTCCTCTACTGCGGCTCTCGACGCCGCAATGGGCATCAAGGAGGTTTTAACGACTCCAACATGATCCAGCCCAAGGCTTCCCTGGGCTACCGAGGAACAGATAAAGTGAAAAAATGAGTTGCACTTAAGAACTTTTTATGGAACAGGAGGGGTTTTCCTGACTGATTATATATATTAGCAAAAATAAAAAGGTTTATGTATAGAACCATAAACTAATTTACATAATTTAGCTAGACTTCCATATCACTCTTATACCCTTTCTTAATTATGTGGACTGCCCAAGCAAATTCCCTATTAAAGGTTGCTTTACAGTTTGCAATTAATGGAGCAGAGTTATTGGATAACCAAGAATTCGTCTCCTTCCAAATACTCCAACACATGATCATAATGATGTCCATTACAAAAGGTAATCCTAGGCTTCTCTTAATGTGTCTAGTAGCTCTCTCAGGCCTCAACTAGCTCGGAACAGGTACACCAATTGACATCCAATAGTTTTTAGCAAAAGGGCATCTTAAGAACAGGTGTCTTAATTTTTCTTCTTTCTGTAGAATACATAATTCACATACATATGAATCTAGTTGCATATGCTTCCTTCTTAAAATCCCTCTATATTA
The DNA here is from genome assembly GCA_008808055.3 of Sporobolus alterniflorus. NCBI lineage: Eukaryota > Viridiplantae > Streptophyta > Magnoliopsida > Poales > Poaceae > Sporobolus > Sporobolus alterniflorus. Next base: position 8,887 of record VSTD030001354.1, on the reverse strand, counting down.
AGCATGTCTTGCAATAAAATCCATAAAAGACCTTGTGCTTGGGTTGACATGATGTTCTCCAAATCCATTTAAAGGCAGGATGGGTTTCCTGAGAACAATTTTGCTGATGTTTATACCCAAGGTAGATCATGCTTATTAAAAAATTTATCCAGGTTCTTCATGAGAAGAGCATCATTTTGGACACTAAGCTTAATGATTCCAAGGCATCCTTTCATTTTTGGCTTGGTTACTAAATTCCATGCTGCAAGGGGAGGCTTTTTATCATTTATGTCTCCCCCCCCTCCAGAGACAATGCCTTCAATACTTGTCCAACTGCTTTAAGTTTTCCGGTGATACCTTAATAGAACACATATAGAAAGTTGGAAGAGAAGAGAGAACTGAATTCACCATAATTAAAAGAGTATTTGCTAGTCTTCTCTCAACTCTATCCACCAGGGGCAGACAATCCTGGATTGTTGGCTTGTTGAGACTCATGGGTAGTCCTAGATAAGTAAAGGGAAAAACTCCAGCCTTGCATTGAAAAGTGGCTGCAAGATGATCAAGCTTTTCTTGAGAAAGATTGATTGGCAACATACTTGACTTGGCATAGTTCACCTTTAGACCTGTTGATTCAGCAAAAGTATGGAGCAATGCTTTTAGTGCTAACAACTGTCTTAGGCAAGCTTCCATAATTAAAAGAGTATCATCAGCATATTGTATGATTGGGAAGTTAGAAGTGTAACAAGATGCTATTGGCAGGTTTAGAATACCCATAGAGGAGGCCTTGTTAACAATGGATTGTAAAAGATCAGCAACTAACACAAATAAAAGAGGAGACAAAGGATCCCCTTCCTGGCCCCTTTGAAAAACTTTCCTTGGAACTCCATTTAGCAAAATTGATGATGTTCATATTGTAAGAATGTCCTTGATCCAGGATAGCCATTTATCAGAAAAACCTTTGTGCCTCATAACCTCTAGCATGACCTTGTGCTCAATCTTGTCAAATGCCTTTTCAAAATCGAGCTTCAGCAAAACAAGCTCCTTTTTGGGCTTATGGCATAAATGTAGGCACTCAAAAGACCAAGCTAAACAATCATGTATGCTTCTATTTTTGATAAAACCATACTGATTCTGATGAATTGTTTTCAGAATAATTTTTTGTAACCTATTAGCCAGTACCTTTGTAATCAACTTGACTGATGAGTTTAGTAAGGAGATTGGCCTAAAATCTAAAACCTTTGAAGTGTTATCAATCTTTGGGACTAATGTTATGTATGAAACATTTATGCTCTGTAGGTAGACTGTACTATTGCTGAAGCCTTCACACAAGCTATAGAAATCCTCACATATGACATGCCAACATTTTCTCATAATGTCTGTGTTGAAGCCATCAGGTCCAGGGGATTCTCCCATGGGCAGATTTTGGACCATACTATCAATTTCTTCCTTTTGGAAAGGCTCTTGAAGAATTTCCAAACCCTCTTGACACTGAAGAAGTTCAGGCAGAATAAAATACATATGTGTGAATTCAGATGTTCCTAGTCTCTCTTTATAGGCCTCCCAAATTTTTTTCTCCTTTTCCTCATGTCTTGATATAAGCTGACCACTTGAATCTTCCATGGACATGATGGAATTCCTGTTATGCTTGATTGTAGCATTTGCATGAAAAATTTAGTATTCTCATCTCTCAGAGTCACCCACTTGAGTCTACCCCTCTGCATCCAATAGACTCTTTGCTCCTCTAGAAGATTTGCTAGATGATCTTGCACTGCCTTCTTAAAGTTCCACTCTTCAATAGATAAGCCTCTAAATTCCTCCAAGTTGTCCAACAAATACAACATTAACTTATTATTACTTATTGTGACAGCCAGGTTAAACAATTGGGAGTGCCCCTCATTTTTTTGCTTCATCCTCTATCTAAATGAGGATGTTCCAACCATGGCTCATCACATCCATGAAATCATTATGCAACATCCAGTAGTTTTCAAATCTGAAAACTTTTGCTTTCGGGATATCTGTTGAAATTTCAATCACACATGGAGTATGGTCAGAGGTGTCTCTGGAGAGAGTTTTCACTGATGATCCTGGGTAGTTTGTGATCTAAGAATCCGAGGCAAAAACCAATCAAGCCTCTCAAGAAGAGGGGAGGCTTGTTTATTAGTCCAGGTATACTTACTTCCTATAAAGTTTAGCTCCTGCAATCTCAAATTACTAATGGCAACATTAAACTTTAGCATTTCCTATACATTGCCTCCAGGTTTATTCCTGTTTGATGGCCTTCTAATTAAATTAAAATCTCCAACAAGCAACTAGTCACAGTCATCAGAAATTTGTACATTATGCAGCCAATCAAGAAATTGATCTTTCCCTTCTACCATGCAAGGAGCATAGATGTTAGAAAGAATCCAGGAAGCCCTAGATAAGGTGGATACAAACTCAATGCTCATGACATAATCATTTTGAAAAACAGTCTAGCCAAGAAACCTTGAACTTTTCCAAATCACTATTGTTCCACCCGACAGGCCATGAGAAGGAACATAATCAAAACTATCAAAAATTGGAGGGTAGAGGTTCCTCAGGTAAGAGTGATAAAAAAATTCTCTTTGTCTCCTGAATACAAATGATATCACATTTGGATTCTTTGATTTTACTTCTCAGAGCAATCCACTAGTTAGTTGCATTAATGCCTCTAATATTCCAACAAAGAACTCTCCACTGCCTATTATTGGACCTATTTTGTTGATCCATTTAAACAATAGGAGCTAAAGTGGGGAGAAGGCCCAACTAATTAGTAGAGGCCCAAAACTAACACATCCATGTTTGAACTGGAAGATTCTATCATGACAGAATAGTCATAATTGAGAGCTAAACTGACCATGAGCACCCAGAATAACTAGAACAAAACCAATTAGGCAAATATGATACAATATAGAGAGATAGCCAAATAAGGAATCCAGCACACATGCTTAGAACATAATAATAGAATATCCAGGAGCCACCAAAGAAGTTTAACACCACACCAACTAGGGTAAGACCACCTAGACGATAACAAAAGTTCTACATAACCATTCTCATGACCACGGAGAAAACCACAGCTAAGGAAAGACAAAAGGCCACTGACAATTAAACTGAGATTAGGCCTAAAGAACCCTAGGACTAGAACCACTGCCCCCTCAATCTTACACCTTCCTACTCTTCTTTGATGGATTTCCTGCATTGCTAACATTGTTGGTCTTGGCTTTGGATACCTTGCTGGGTTTGCTAGGAGCTGCATCTTTGCCTTTGCCCTTTGTCTTCAAAGCCTCATCACATACTAGTCTAGTTGGCATCTTACAAAAGTCCCTGCCCAGATTCCTAATTGTGTTGGAAGAGATTGTGAGTGGCTCTATATCACAGCATAAATAATTTCTTTCTTTACATGCTTTTCCTTTGAAACCAATGTTCTGTTTCTTCAGCCTTTCACTCCTCCTCACTTCAGAAGAAACCAAATGGGCCTTGGAAGCTTTTCTTTTGATATGAACAGCTAAGGTGCTGGCTGAAATGAGCTCCATGGAGAGAGTTTCTTCCAGGGTTTTAGAACCCTTGCTGTTGTCCTGTCCCTGCCAACTTCATCATGTCCCACCAACCAATTTTCCTTGAACTGAGGACAAGTAAGAGCTTCATTTGATGGACACTTCCTAGGGATGATGAAGGTGATGGAGGCATCTGCCTCCTTATCTTTTAGGATAATGTCTCAGGCTTTAGATCCAAGCAGAGTCTTAGCCCACTAAAATCTTGCTAGATTAAGCAGTGAAAAAGTGAAAAAGTCACTCCACTGAACTGGTACATCAAAACCACCTTGAGCACCCACAGGGGCAAAGTGCTTAGCCCATAGTCTCACTCCATCAGGATTTTGCTTAGCAATCTTCACATTGGAGGAGCTGCCAAAATAAAAAGCCTCATAACCTGGGTCAACCTCAAGTTGATTTGGAAAGAGAACCAAACCAAGCTGAACTTGATCAGAATTTGGAGCCTGCTCAACCTATTCTCCTTGGATGAGAGGGTCCTACACAAGTGCATTTGGGTAAAGTGGGGCAATCTACTACTGCCCCTGCGACAAAGGGTCTAACTACTGCTCACTTTCGAACAGAGAACCTTGAGCTTTTTCAATGGGGTTCTGCTGCAACTGGGCAGGACCAGAACCAGAACCTAAATTCAATGAACCATTTTAGTCTTGACCCCCTTCTTGATCGTCGAGGGCATTGAGCTCATGAGGCTGGAGTTCAAGATGTCCAAAGTTGACTGGCTCAGGTTGGAGAGCTAAGACAATCTCTGGCTCCATGATATTAGCATTCTCTAAAATATTCTGGGACACCACTTCTCCTAAGACATCAGAGGAATTGAAATCAATGTGTAGTTATAGTCCTTCATCCATTGTAGCTTGGATCAGATAATGAATTGGATTAGCATTAAGATCTACTCCCAGCATTTCAGGGCCTGCTTGCTCTTGATCAGCAGAATTATTTTCCCCTTGCTCTTCCTAGGACTAGCCATCCCACCCATTCTGCTACTCATTATCATTTGCAATTATGCTGCTCATTATCATTTGAGGTTGAAAAGGAGCCTGCCCCTATTGCCCAATAGCAAAAAACTCCAACATATGAGGTTGCCCATTTTCCCCAAGGACAGGAACATGTTCCTCATCTGCTAGCTGCTGCCCCAAGAGCTGTTGTTCTACAATTTCACATTAGACTGTCCAAGATTGCCATGGGAGTCCCTCTGGATCAGTGACTACTATTAACCTAGCAAAATGAGGCACATCCTGCAAGTCAATCACATTTGCCTTAACCATTAACCTGGCTAGGTGCCTTCTGTCATTTTCCCACATTATCAACTTCCCAAAAGTAGCAATAGCCATCTGAATACTCTCGCCATCCCAGAGGTCCAGAGGAAAGCCCATTAACATAAGCCAACACTCTCTTGAAGTTCATAGCATGCCAATTTTGCAATTAATTATGCTTCATAAAAGGGAATTCAACATCACCATAATGGTGTGGGCTACCAATCACTAAAGCATCCCTATCATGAAGATGCACAAATCTGACTAAAGCTTGGCCAAGATGCGTGCGCTGGATATCTCTAATTTGAACATTCTTATGCTCTTCAAGGAACCCCTCAACCACTTCGCAAACCACAGGAAAGTGAAGAGCATTGGCAGGAAGTGGGTTAATGCTTACTATCACAAAATCCTCATGAGAAGCCACCCTTTGATGAACAACAGCACGAGCCATCATGGCATGATGCTGAACCTCCAGTGCCTGAAATCCGTGTGGAGCAAATGGCTGAGCATCCGCGTGTTGATAAGCCATTGCCACCGCAGGGCCAGATAGCATAGCAGTAGAAGTGCGTGGCAGAGAGGGAGAAGCAGGGTTTTCTAGGGAAGGAGCAAGAATTAGCTCCGTACAAGTTGGGTATCTGACTCTGTTGGTCTGTTAGGATTCATGCTCGACGAGGCCGTAATGTCACCGAAATTGAAAGCCTGAGGACCTGGTTTCGGCCCATTACCATCTAAGCAAGGCTAGTTATCATTTTTATGCCAACGAGCTTTGCATTGCCTATACGAGTGGCCTTTCTTATGGTAGGTCGAGCACAGAGGCCAGTGTTTGCAAACAGTGAACTTGAGCCTAGAAGTGGCACACTCGTGACAGGGCCAAAATTCCAAAACCTCCTCTTCCTGTAATGGGCCCTTACCCTTATCTCGAGTGTTTAAAAATTGAACTCCCCCCCTCTATGAAATTTTAAAGCAGTTTGTCACTTGTTCAAATTGTAAATTGGATAGAACCAATAGTTAAGGTATGAGTAAACTTAGTAAAATATATCGGAAAGCTTAGTAAAAGATTTCTGAAAGGTTAGTCAGCTGATAACAACTAAAATGTATTATATAAAGGATTTTGCTTGGTGAACCTTATGGAACAGAACATTAGTAGTTGTTACATTAAGTTATTATGCAGTCAATTGAACCAAGAGAATGTGCTCTAATCAGGAAGTAATGGTGATTAAAAAATTATAGCTTTCACCTGGGATTAAGAATTAATTTAGTGTTTAGGGGTTAAGGAAAGGAAAATGTGTACGAAACTGAGAACTGGATCATATAGTTATATTTATCCCATGACAAAGTACAGTGTTTGTTGCGATATTACCTGTAGCTTATCAACTGTCATGTCAGTTTTGTTGTTCCCTTTCCGTTCCTTCTAATCTGATTTACCTAAGAAGCTGCATTTCAAGAACATGTAATTAGAGTTATGTGTTAGTGGTGGAATGTCATTATTATGGATTCTACCTGGTTTTTGGTCGCTTTGGATCAGTTGTACTTGATTCTGCTTTATGGGGTCCAGTTTTATTGTTGTCCTGACAAAAGAAATGTATGGTGAAGTTAGCTGCTAATACTGACTTAACCGACAAAAGCCGTGATTTGTTTGACGTGCAATTGGATGTCGTGATATTGGCGTTTTAATAGTGGTAAAGGTTTCAAGTATAAAGAACTTGAAAGAAGTGACTAACTTTCTACTGAGACAAATTATTTAGAGTACATATGAATTTTTAAAGCAGTTTATCACTTGTTCAGAGTGTCTTGTTTGAAAGTAAAGTATATTATTGAACAGATCACTAAAACTGGTTGAAGGATGTAAGTTTTTGAAATAAAGACTGGTAGCTGGAACCGTGAATTGTGTGGTACCTGGTTGATCCTTCGGTTCTTTTGTCTGCAGTTTCAAGTAATTGCAAATGAGGGGTTGCCTACAAACGGCATGTTTCCTATTATTTTTAGAATAAGTGAAGAAATAGGTTGAGTAATATATTTTTAGATGCAGAATAATAAATTAGAAACAAATGTACTTGTGCATCTGCTAGTGTAATTGAAAATGATGAGGCATCTACAGGGAAACTTTTCTTTAGTAAGTATTTGATAGTAAAAGATGAAGAGGTACTTCCACTCATGCCTATGTTAAAAAGTTTCATTTTTCCAATTGCTGTGTCCAATGAAATGACATAGTCACACATAAGCTTCTTCCTTTGAAACTAAAGACCTGAATATCTTTTTCAATTTTTTAGGGATTGTAATCCGCACCATACTAGCCTGTCATGTAACCATACAGGAAGGTTAGAAAATTTCATATTCTAAAAAGGTAACAGTGTCATAATTGAATGATGATTTTGATTACATCTACATCAACAATGATTCCATCCATGCTTATAAGATCTTCATCAACATCTTCGTCTATTTCCACTACTGGCGGTAGTACTCGTTGAGCATTAGTATCAAACTAAACCCAACCTTTCGCAGAATTTCAAATTTCTCTGGCGTCTTTAGCACTTCCAAATTCAAATTTAGTGGTCCGAAATCTAGGAATTAAGATGCACCTCCATCCAAATCCCAGCCGTCAAACCCACAGCTCCAGCCATCGAAGGATAAAGCCAAGCAGAAAAGAGAAACGAGGTCAGGAAATAAAGCGAAGCGAGAATAACCGATAAATGTATAAATATTTCAGATTCAAAAAAACTGCAAGGAGACCAAACCTCCACTGCCCATTAGCTTCTTCTCCCCTCACCAAAGATTTTAGCTTTCCTCCTCTCATCTCCGTCGCAGACCCAGATTCTCTTAATTTCTCCGGCCACTTTCAAATTTGGCTTGTTGGGTTGATCCAGCGACCTGCTTCATTCTTTTCCCTTCCTGTTTCCCACCGAATCTTGAGCTCTGGGACTCCGGTGGAGCCCAAGAACCTGCCCCTATCCTTAGGTTGTTGATCCAATTCTAATAGCACGCGGGGCAAGATTCGGTTTTGGGGCCTCTCTGCGGTGGTCTCGGTCCCGAATTGAAGAATCTGCCTTGAGGTTTTGGAATCCATGACCTAATCCCGTGGTCATTCTGGTGTGGTGATGGAGCAGGAGAGGAATCAGCAGCAGCCGAAGCTGGCTGCTCCAGCTGCTGCAGGTGAGATGAAGACACATGCAGTGACGCCACCGCCGCCAAGGCCGGCAACGCCGGTGATGCCTGCGCCGAGTTCATGGCCTGTGGTCTTCACTCCGACGTGAACAAGCAGCTTGCTTCAATTTAATCGTGGGCATCAAATAATCAAACTTACTGATAACTGAAGCAATGCGGTAAAAATGGAAACGGAAGCATTGAGGCATTAATGTATACACGGAGGATAGAAAACGTATAATTGTGTGGCAATGAATGTAGAAATATTGACTGTGGTGAACGTTTCTTCACGTCATGGCGCAAGAGGCTTTGATTCCTTGATTCCATCCGGTCTCCTGCAAGTTCAAATGAAGACTCAACTCCATATGTTCTAGAAGTAAAAGATGAAGGAGCTATGGTCGAGGGACCGGGGAATAGGAACCGCAGTGAAAACGTCGGGAAGGTCATGGCGGTGCTGGAGGAAAAGGAACGACGATGTGAAGTGCCAACTTTTTTCTGCTCTTATCCTATATGGGCGGCATGGGGCGTGGTACGCGATAAACTCAAGACGCAACACATGGTGAGTTGGCGACGCATGAGTCTGTGACGCGAATAGAATATTGAAGCCACGCGGGAATGACTCAGGTGAAAATCGTGGGACACAAAAACGAGGGCGTGTGCGGGAGTGCGTCACGAAGGAATGAAATTGAAGCCACACGGTGTAGAGCAGTGACGACGTTTCGATCAGGAATGGTAGCGCGAAAGAGATCCGATGGCTGAGAAGGGGGTGATGTGGAAGAAGGAGATTTGAGAGGATGGAACTCAATTGGTCATAGAAATATAGGTATAGGTGATAATAGTAGAGAAAGTTAGATCACTGATATGTGGACTCGGATCCACATGTCAGTTACCGGCAGTTACTGTAGAGGATCCCTTTGCAGGTTAGGCTGGTCATAGGTCTCCGTGATG
>VSTD030001353.1:0-13287 GCA_008808055.3 Sporobolus alterniflorus | reverse complement strand
CCTAAAGAGTAGGGAACATGGTGTCAGATGGCATATATTAATAATATGGATAACAAATAAGTGTTGATGGATTATCGATCTAGGAAATAATAAATCTTATGGATATCAATGTAATTTCATTTGTCAGGATTGTACTGAGGCATTACAAATTATGATTAGAAACATCTGCATGAAACACATACTCTCATTTGAGCTACCTAAATACAAAGATCAGTGAAGTAATTCAGGAAATAGATGCTTGATAGATCTTAAAGTTTTATTACAGAGCTCATAAAGACTCGAATTAAGAGCCTATGTAACTCTGAAGTGAAGCTATAATTCATAAAGAACTCAATCCTTAAGCGTGTGCAGTTTTCTTTTGCAATTAGATGTGGTAATTCTTTCATATCTGCAAGACTGCAAGTTATCTGTATGTATCAATCCAATGTTACTATGACCCTAAAATGACATGATTATATAACCTTACTCAAGTTAAGAATTTTTCCATCGTAGCTGTAACTTGTTGGGTCGGTGTGATCCCCAGTTGATTGTCAGTTGTTAGTTCGTCTGCTGATTCATTCTATTATGAGAGAGATAGCACCAGCTGATTCATTCTATTATGAGAGGCATAGCTCACATGGTTGCAGTTACAGTAGCTATGACATGCATCTATTTCATAGTATTGGGAAAATAGGCAACTTAGGTGAATTAGTAAAATACACTGACCTCAGATTAAGACAAATCACATCATTACCCAACATTCAAAGTTTGATTTGGCTAATATCTGAATAGGACATGGCACATACTTATATATGAGTTCTACAAAAAAATAAGAAGCATGATAATTAGATCTTACACCATCCCATGCTTACTAATATGGAGAGAACGCTCCAAATAGCTCAAAAACATTTTGATATGATTATGATGCACAATAGATGAACTAAGCAATGAGCCATCCATGGATCACCAGGCAAAGAAGAATAAGTGTAGCACTGCCACATTAGTTTTCTCCCAGTCTTCCTGCTTTATATCATTCAAATTGAGAAATGTAAGTCATGAGCCTTAAGTTTAAACCTGTTCACATTAAGATGTGGATAAATTCAATAGTTAAATAATGGAGATCTAAGTATGCTTAATTAGGTATAATTAAATAGATAAGCATGTAACACATAATAAGGTAGAAGATTGTTTACTTTTTTTCTATATGGAGCCATGCTGCTTGATTTTACTGAAGATGTGCACAACTTAGTAGCCTCTTGGATATTTTCTTGTAAAAAAATTAAACATATAATTAAATCTCAGGTAAATTACGACACTATTTCTTTTGATGGATATAGATAGGATTGGTCACTAAAATATATACAAGGGGTTAAAAAAGTAGCTGATTAAATAACAATAACAATAACAATGCAAACCAGAATAACTAAATGAGCTAACAATCCAAGACTGTTAATACTTGAGTAGAGGTGTCTTTTCTTGAAACACAATTGATGAACATGATCATATCAACACTGAGCTAACATTTCTCTCAGTATGCATCAGACAAACAGAGTAAAAATACTCTAAGGCTCACAAAACAATTTTGAAGGCATATATGTATTATTTTAGTTAAAAAAGAGCAGCATACCCGAGATTTGCATTCACAGGAGGATCCATGATTGATAGCCGGCCCAGGCTCTTAGCATTATTTTATTTGTATCACACAAACTAAAGTTAAAACTTACAATCATGAGCATGCTAGAAGCAGCAAGTGCAAGGGGGATGGCAACGAAGGTGATCACATCATAACCATCAGAGTTTTGGCTGCTCACCATTGTCTTAAAAGCCAATCAACTAAATTAACCTTGAAAAGATCTGAAGATATGTAATGCACTTAACAAGCATGTTAAATTGCATCGGCTAAGAAGGCACATTCATGACTAACCTCTTTTGGTGGCCTGTTATTATCCACTGGTACCCTACCAGATATTATTTCCATAATAAGAATGCCAAAACTATATACATCACTTGTTTAAAACAATCCAGTCCCTGCTTAACTCAGGAGCAACATACATGTAATGAGTAAGAAGGAAATGAGTATCCGTCAGTCACATTCATCTTATGCTAACAGACCAGAAGTGTGGACCACATAATCCAACCCGAAAGTCCCCATAGTGTAGTGATAGAAGTTAGTTATGAACCTAGAAGTTTTGCCAGTCCAAAATCAGAGAGCTTAGAATTCTAGCGCTTGTCCAAAAGGAACCCAGACCCTTATCAATATTTTATTTGTATTGCACAAAAGAAAGTTAAAACTTACAATCATGAACATATTGGAAGCAGCAAGTACAAGGGGGATGGTAACAGAGGTGATCACATCATAATGACCCTTTAGGTAGGTGTGCTTGGTCAAGTTCTGCTGCTTGAAGAGCCTCTCATGCGACAGAAATGGTGCTTATGTCATCCTGCATCAAGAGCAAATAACTTAGATTATTAAGAGCACAATTAAACTAAGAATTATTGCTCCTGCACTGCACCAATCTCCAGAGAAGATATCACTTGTCATGAGCATTCTCAAGCAAGCAATCCATGTGTGCCGCCGCCGCCTTCCTTCCTGTTGCCCGATTTGGCTGTCGATCACAACACAAGGGCACTAAACACCGTAGATCATTCTGTTCCCTACAGGATCTTCTTAGGCATTTCATCAAACATCTTGCGACATCCAGGATTGGCAGGTGTGGAGGGGTTGAGGAGGTTAACCATGAGCTCCTAGTTGGTGACCTCCTTCGGCTTTGGCGACTGTTGCAGGGGAGGCTCTATTGGCGTCGCACCCACAACCACGTCAGGGGACAATTTGATGGTTTCTGCAGAGGAGTATGCTCTTGGTGTCATGAGGATGCTGTAGGTGGAGGAGGTGAGGGAGACGATGTGGTGGTGGTGGGACCCCACGGCGGCAGAGACTCCGCTAATGCAGCACCGGCAGTCATCGTCCCCTTCCGACGACACAACACATGCCATCTTCCTCCTTGCTGTTGTTGTTTGCTGGTGCTTAGAGAGAAAAGATGGTAGGCTAGATTCGATTGAACCCGGGAGAAGGGTGGCTCCAGGAGCTCCTGCAGCCTCATCGTGGTGGTGGGATGCCCGCCAGCTGACCCGACGGTGTGAGAAGGTTCCAATGTGAGAAGGTTTCGGAGTGTCCGGCGTGAGACGGATCCAGCAATGGGAAAAGAGAGAGAGAGAGAGCAACAGTAGGAAACAAAAATTTGAGAAAGAGAGAGAACCAGAGATATTTGTGGCTTAGCCTGACCCGAGGACTGAGGCAGCTCCACCTCCATTCTAGCCGTTCATCCACGATTGAATGGCCGAAACAAATTTTGATGATGTGGCTCCCATTCTGACCGTTCATCCATGCTTGTATGGCCAAATTTTTTTTGATGATGTGGATAGCTTATCTATCCTGCTAGGTCTCCTCCTTTAACATAAAGAATTGTTACTGTGCATGTTTTGGAATGGGTGTGCATGTTCGTAAATTGAAGAAAATTTGATTTATGTGCATTTAGACAAAAGACTTGCAATTTCTAAACAAATGAAATTGCTGCATATTAACCCATAAGAAATTAGAATAACGTGCATCACTGAGTGATAAATTAACTCGCAAGAGATTAAAACACAAACAAATAGAGAATTTCCACCTTTCTGCAGATAAACTGAACCAAATTGTCAACCATTATTCATAACCTCCAAAGGTTGCAACAACAATTAGTGATCACTACATTGTCAGTGGTCACCGTTCTCAGAAGAACACGATACAGGATAAACTGAACTAGATACTCTATTGTCTTATTATACTACTTGATGATACCTTAATTTTTTTCTGAATCGGAGCCCCACTAAAGATGAAGGATCAACCAAGCAGAACAGCCCATGATGATGATACGCCTAACAAGCAGCATTTGAAGAGTCCGATCGTAATTCTAGGATAACTCCTAGTAGGATATTAACTTAAGAAATATGTTAGGATTACGATCAGGAGTTTCTATCTTTTACAATTAGAGTCGGGATCCAGGTAAACTCTATGAGGCGGTCCCCCGACTATAAATAGACAGAGTAGATCCCCATCGAGGGCAGTAGCAAAAGCAAATAGTAGAAAACAATTAGTGAATCAGCATCAATAAAGCCGTACTGAACGTAGAGTTATTACTCTCCGGAGGGCCCAAACTAGTCTAAACCTCGTGCCTCGTATTCACCTGAGATTGATCTCATCGACTTGCGTTCCCTCCGATCGTAATCTAAATATCTGTTGACAGACCATTGATAGAGGTGTGCCAGGAAAGGGGGAAGCGCTAAGATTCATCCTGGTGAAATCATGGCTCCATGGATCTATGATGAGAAGTTCTCAACGGGCACGCAGTTCCTGTTTGGAACACTGCTGTTTATGGCGAGAGAAGACGATGATCTTGAGCACCTGGCTCAAGAACAGAAGAGCGGTGCACGATGACCATCGGCTTTGAGTTCCATCGACGCCTCAAGAACTCGGCGACCACATTTCAAGTGGCCGTTAGACAACAAGATATGACAAATCTGATCAATGGTCCAATGTGACCACCGATCGGGACTCCATCGATGACTACCTGATCATCTGGGTTAGTCCTTAGTGAGATCCGAACAACGAAGCCTAAAGAATCAGCATGATCGGGCGTAGCAATCGGGAAGCAGTCAATTCCTCCAGCAAGTACCCAATGATCAACATGTCTATGATGACAAAATATGGCTCCTCTTCAGCAAGTCACACTCCACCTCAGCCCGGACTTCAGCACGGTCCGACCGCAGGGTCAAACCCACAGGACAAATTGGGGCTCCCACTCCAGAACTGGTGCGCGTTGAGTGATTGACAAGCAATGCACCACCACCTCATAAAGAATATATTCAGACCCAATCAGCAGGGCACGGCTAGCCCGAACGGGGCAACATGACATCTTCGTCCCTAGCAGGTATGCATATTCAATTCAGAACTCTAATATTTCATAGCAGGCTGGAAGAACAACTATAAGAGCATCTCCGCCTCAGGAAATATGTGAACTCGCTCTCAGCGCCGATCGGGGCATTGTGTTATCCTTTAGGACCCATCCAAAAAGTGATCTAGCTACAGATCTATACTCTGGCTCTACCCCAATAGCTATCATAGACAAGTTTGATCACCGGATTATCTTCAACCGCCTCAAGAAATCTGTAACCTCACTCCCAGCGGTGATCGGGGCATTGGACTCTTGTTTAGGACCCCATCCAGAAAGTGATCTAGCTACAAATTTATACTCTGCCTCTACCTTGATAGCTAACATGGACGAGTTCAATCACCGGATCAGCTTCAACCTCCTTACCAAATCCGTGATTTCACTCTCAGCAGCGATTGGGGTATTGGGCTTTCTTTTAGGACCTCATCCAAAAAGAGATCTAGCTATAGATCTACACTCTGGCTCTACCTCGATAGCTATCAAAGATGAGTCCAATCACTGGATCAGATTTAGATGACTTCAAGAAAGTTACAACATCACTACAAGAGGTGATCAAGGCATAGGACTCTCCTCCAGGAACCCCTCTGAAAATAGATCTCGCTACAAATCTATGCTCTGCCTCTGCCCTAACAGACCACTATGACGAGAAGGGTTCATTCGACTCCAGCGACCTTTTCAGGTCATTAAACACTTAGCCGATCTCTCTCTGAGTTGGGGATGCCTGACTCAGTAACATAGATCAAAGGGACTCTCCAGTCCAACAGCAAAAGTGACAAGTCTGAAAAAAGAGATGACACATTCCTGATCTAGTTAGATGCTTTATCCCAGCTAAGTATTGGGCAACCTCCTGATCGGCGTCAAAAGAGCAAACGCTGCCAGTCGCATATGACTTGTATCGATCAATGAATTATGTTGGCTTATGTGCAAATACTCTTAGATTTAGGGCAATCCGCTTTAAGTTTCATGATCAGATCAATCAACGATCGATCAACTTTCAAAGCACGATCCATGAAACAACGCAAGGCGATAAGTGTTTTTGCGCATTATGATAATCTACGAAGCTTTGCCCAAATAGCAATAAGCATCCCCGATCGACGTAAGGGGCTTACTTTCGATCGCACGCACGGTCAGTGAACCAACACGTACAAATCAGCCAGGGCTCCCAATCGACGCTCCATACAACTTCTATTACTTTTAGCATGCGCATCGCCGCGTACAAAAAGTAAGGGGCTCCTGATCGATGCTCCATACAATTTCTATTACTTTCAGCATGCGCATCATCGCGTACAAAAAGCAAGGGGCTCCCGATCGATGCTCCATACAGCTTCTATTATTTTCAGTATGCGCATCGCCGCGTACGAAAAGTAAGGGGCCTCATAGGTATGTGCTCCATATTTAGTATTTGATTAACCAAGTTTTCACAAAGTTTTTGCAGCTCCGCAGATACCATCATCGATGGTTTGGCTCGACCCCTAACCCCGTGAATGTGTCTCCTAGTATTCATCGGAATGTAGGGGAGCAAATGAGCACAAGATCGTCATCTATCATGATTGGGCATGTCGACCCCGATTGACTCATAAGCTTCATCGGTTGACAACGGATCAATAGGCTCCACATCATGATGGAAGAATTAATAAGAGAAGATCACCACCCATGATCAGTAGATAGATCTAGGATTTTCACACCTGGTAAATCTGAAGTATTTATAATTATGAGCACCCAAAGAAGCAAAGGCTAGATCTAATTGACTCCTCAACCGGATCACATCAAGATGAAGGGAATAGTGGATTTGAGAAACCAAGTGGTCAGTAACTTGGTTTGATAGATGATGAGTCATTGACATGCTGAGGTTTAAATTTGAATCTAGGGCGTTTCGGTAGTTTTACCTTTACCCGATGTTTCATGTGGAGAATCACGCTTGCTTGTCTCATGTTGTGCAGGTATTAGGTGCGACATGGCATACAGTGACAATGATCGTGGCAGGAGTAGGACACCTAGTGCAGAGGACCGGTGATGGTCAAGCATAGGTTGGGTACTTGGTGGCCGGACGATCGGGAGGTCGGGTGACACTGTGTACGGTCTACACCATACGCATGGAGACGAGGATCGCATGTTTCTTGGTTGAGCCTCAAAATCAAGGTCGATAGTTTGTCAGTGGTTTGACATCAAAACCACTGGGACGGTTTCTCCCAGTTTAGCCTCAAAACCAGTGGCTTAAGGTTTCCCGGTTTGGACCTCAAAACCGACAGCTCTGGTTTTGTGATTTGGGCCTTAAAATCATCATGACGGTTAATTGGTTTGGGCCTCAAAACCAAGTGGATGACGGTTTGTCGGTTGCAACACAAAACCGACGGATGGAGGATGATGCGGGACATGCATCGAGATCTAGCAGCTTGTTTTGCCTGGAAGCAAATCACGCTAGGGTTTCCCAGTTTGACATTAAGACTGGAGGAGGTGTGACTACGAGTGGTGCACATGACATCATCGCGGAGGTTGCGTCGAGAGGAAGCTGAAGACGATGGATCGATGCGATGTGCTGCGTTGGACCCTTCTACCCCAAAATCACCATTTCTAGTGTATTAGGCCATAGGGGTACAGTAGTTTTTTAATCTTTTGCTTGACCTTATAAATAAGACCCTAGAGGGATGAGACTCCTTACCACTTCTTCTATTTTTATTTGCACTTTCTAGTTTAGTGAGAGTGAGCTAAGAACACTATTTTTATTTCTAATAATAAAATGAGGGAGGGAGGCCGGTGACCTTCGTGGATTAGTTGTAACTCTTGTTCGGTTGCAATGGAAAAAATATGTTTTTCGTTTCTTGTTGTGTCATCTGTTTTACCCTCTTCGTGGTGCTAGATTTGTGTGATTTTTCCTCTGCTTCGTGTGCACACCATTTTCCTCCTGGTCTTCGTTCATGGTTTGGATGCCGGGGTAAGGGCTGCTCGCTTTTCACGTTTTGGATCAGCGCGCCTGAGTTCTGAGTTTACCGATCTGTTTTTGGTTTTGTTTCCTGATTCTGGTCAGCTGCTGGGCCTTGTTCCCATTTTTGGTTTTGCTGTCCAAAGCCTCAGTCTTCGTGCCCAAGTGCACGCTGCCCGCGGGAGTAGGAATCACCGACCGGATTTGTGTCTCGCCTCGATTTTTTGTTGCCGCCTGCGCGCTTGTGATTCTCCATCGTGATCTGGTTTTTGTTTTTGCCTGTGCTGCACTAGCTCGCTCAGTCTCGCTCTCTGGCGCTCATTTCTTTTTCTCCGACTGGATTTCCCGTTGGAGCGCGTGACTGCTTCTGCCCCGAGGCGCCAACCAATATTCTGTAGCTGGTCAGATCCTCCCATGGGCCGTGTGTGCTAGATCTTTAGTGAAGTTTCGTTCTTGCCACTGTCTCGGTTTTGTTCGCCACCCAGAATCATTGCCCGCGCTGAGCCCTGGAGTCCGGACCTCCGGTCTTGTTTCCTGCTCACGATTTCTGCTCGTCGCCCCAGCTTGGCTCTGGCACCGATCTTCCCATAGGTGCCGTCCAAGGCTGTGCCTGATCCATTTTTTTTGCCGCTGATCTGGTTTTCCTTCCTGAGCACACTGATTTTGTTTTTTTGGGCTCAACATTTAAGAGTTCTTCGGTTTTGATAGCAAGGACTCGTCTTTGCCATCTTTAATCCTTTGCCTCGGTCAGGAGTGCTTCTCATGAGAATTGATTTTCCGATTGTGTGTGGATTGTTGCAGGTGTCGTCGGATTAAAGGTTTGAGTTTCCTATTTCTCGTTGTACTTCCGTAGTGGTTTCTCAAGCACGTCCACAAGGTGTTTGATGAAATGCTTAAAAAGTAGAAAGTGTTGTCGTGATGGTTTGTGTTTTGGCTTTTCAATTTACTTGCATTTAGTCATGCTTCCTCTTTGATTTAAGGTTTATAACCCGGTTCTGGGGACTAGTAGTTTTTTAATAGCTATGTGGTATTGACCGAGCTAGAAGAGAGGTGCGTCGGGTTGATTATAGGATATAGGTCAAGTTTCCTCAAGAAATTTTTATTGGCTCACATTCACCCCCTCTGGCCGGCTTCTCCGGTCCTTCAATTGGTATCAGAGCCGGTTTAGTCACTAGTTGACTTTAACAGGCTTTGTGACCCAAATGCGACATGGAGAAAGGTGCCGTAAAGCTTATAGTCTTTGATGACTAGGATTTCAGTTATTAGAAGAACCGAACTCGCAACTATCTTCTAAGCCAGGGTCGTGCTATTTGGGAGATCGTACAGGAGGTGTACGTGATCCCGACGACGCTTGACAACGTGACCCAAGGTGAGCTGTAAAGGCATGAAAATAACTACAAAGCTCTTAATCTCATTACTACTGCTCTTGGTAGGAATGTGTATGATCGTGTAGCTCACATAGAAACTGCTCATGATATTTGGTTAAAATTGTACAACACCTATGAGGGCTCTTCTGAGATTAAGTCTTCGCGTAGAGATACTTATAATAGGCAATATTAGATATTCTCTCAGAATCCTGAAGAATCCTTAGATGATTTCTTTGCTAGGTTTGAGTCCATTGTTTGTAGCTTATGTTCTTATGGTCCACTTGCATATTCTGATAATGAATGTGCTAAACAATTACTGTATACTCTTGATGATTCTATTTGGGTATAAAAATAACTGCTTTAGAGGAATCTGCTGATTTTGCTACCCTAGACACAGAAAAACTATTTAGCAAGCTAAAATCTCATGAACTATCTTGGAAGGGTCGTCTGAATCATGATGCTTCTTTTACTAGTAAGGCTCTTATTACTAGTGCTCATGTTGGTGGCCATGATGCTAACCCCACTAACACCACTGTCTCATCTGCTTTGGAGTTTGTCTTGTCCTCTTTGGCCGCAGCTTCTGATGAATAGTATGAGAGCATATCTGATGATGAGATCGTCCTACTGGCGAGGAAGTTCCGTACCTTGCACAAGTTCTGCAAGGAGAGGAGGAGATCACTTAGAGGCTGCTTTGAGTGCGGTGACACCACCCACTTCATCACCTACTGCCCCAAGAGGAAGAAGCTCGACTCCTCCAATAAGTACAACTGCAACAACAACAACTGAAACGACTCCAGCGACAAGGGTGACAGCAAGAAGAAGTACCGCTTCGGGGACAAGAAGAAGAAGAAGTTTCAGAAGATCATGTCCCGAGCATGTACTACTCTAAGCAACTTCGACATCTCCAGTGATGACTCCTCCAGTTCAGAGGAGGATGAGAAGCCCAAGTCCAAGAAAGGTGACTTCACCGGCCTTTGCCTCATAGGCAAGTCTTCAAAGAACATCTCTTACTCTGACTCTGATGTAAGTTATAATCTATCCCTAAGAGTCTTTCTTTGTGAGCCACCGAGCTTGTGAGTGCCCTTTGCAACCAAGATAAGTAGCTTTGCAAGGTTTTTCATGAAAATAATAAGCTTAACCTTGAACTTGAGAGCTCTTTTTTTTTGAGATTGCTTCTCTTCGATCCGTGCATGATGATATGAGTGTCAAACTATGTGAAAACTGCACTATGATCATGGTTAACTATACGGATCTATGGCTTTTGCACTCTCGAGTTGCTCGTCTATTTGATGGTGCTAGATTGGAACTCAGAGAGCTCAAAGCTCATTCCTTGCTCTTGGATGCTTGCACTAGTTGCCCATTGCTTAGATCTGATTTGGAGGCGTGTGCCGTTGCAATTAAAGATCTGAAGCACAAACTTGAGCATCCTTCTCGCTACAGTGTCTTATCCCCTCTGTGTGAACTCTGTGGCTCTCTCAAGGGTAAGCTTTTCCATGCTATCAAAGAGAACACCGAGTTAAAGTAGGAGGTTGCTTATTTGACTGCCCGTCTTGAGAAGACCGTTTTAAGTGAGAAGATGGTTGAGGATGAGTTGAGCCAGGTTAAGGAAAGTGCTACCAAATCCACATACAAACTGGGTATTGGCTTTGAGAGGTGTGAGAAGAATGCTCCTAAGTTCATCCCTAGCTCCAACTACCACCGAGAGGAGAAAACAATCAAATTTACCAAAGCTCACTACCCAGCCAATCCAAAGACATCTTTCAACCCAAAGAGAGAAGTGAGGAAAGAAACTCGCAAGCCAAGAGAGGAAGCTTTTGTGTGCATGTTTTGTGGCCGTGCCGGTCACTTGGATGAGTTTTGCTTCTGGCGCAAGAGAATTGAGAGGAGGCGCCTTGATTATGCCAGAAACTCATATCGTGATGAGTTTTCTGATTTTTCACCTCATTCTTACTCTCGTGCTTTGCCTTGTACTTCTTCTCATGCTTTGACTTGTTTCTCTCATAGACCTAATCATGACTCATATGGTTTTAGTTCACGAGAGAACAACTTTGTGCCTAGACGCTTTGGTTACGACCCACGTCCTCATCGTGGTGATCGTTTCTCACATAGGTCTAGTTTTCCTACTGGAGGGTATCGTACTCACCCTGAGCCGAGACAATTTGACGATCCATGTTTTCCCCGTCATGGCTCACGTCCCACTTGGCCAAATGGTGTGGTGCAAAGGATTGTGAAAACCTCTTCTGGTCGCATGGTTAAGTGCTGGATTTCTAAGATTTATCTCACTAACCCCAGCACTGAGCCATCGACCTCTTCTTATCCTATGTAGGTGCTGGACGGATGCCTGGAGGACAAGTGGCTCAGACTCCGGTTGCTCATGACACATGACCGATGATAAGAAATGGTTCTCCAGCCTCACTCCCCTGTCACACAAGGAGTATGTGACTTTTGGGGATGACAAGAAAGGTAAAGTGCTCGGTACCGGTGTCATCAAGGTAAATGACTTTTTCACCTTAAATGATGTCACTCTTGTGGATAGATTGAGATACAACCTGCTTTCTGTCTCTCAGCTTGTGGATGCTGATTTGAGTGTGTTTTTCGTAAATCTGATTCTCGAGTTCTTGATTCGTCTGGTGGTCTTTTTTGTGGTGTTTCTTGGATTGAAAATGACTTTCAAGCTGATTTCTCATTTGCTCAGTCTTCCTTGAGATGTTTGTTCTCTCAGTCTTCTTCTGAGCTCTGGAAGTGGCATAGGTGGTTAGGTCATCTGAGTTTTGATTTGTTATGTTAACTCAGTGACTTAGGCCTACTCCGAGGATTGCCCTTGCTCAAGTTTGAGAGTAACCTTATTTGTGCTTCTTGTCATCATGGCAAGATGATCACTGCTTCCCATTCTCTAGTTAAGACCATGATGACTGAGCATCCCAGATAGCTGCTCCATATGGACACTATCGGTCCCTCTCGGGTTCGCTCCATGGGAGGCAAGTGGTATGTCCTTGTCATTATTGACGACTACTCTCTTTACTCTTGCATTTTCTTCTAGGAAAGTAAGGATGAAGTATTTGAGCACTTTCAGATCTTGACTTTGAGGTTCAACAATGAGCATTCTAACTACTTAAAAGCCATTCATAGTGACAATGGGACCGAGTTCAGGAAAAACTCTTTCGATCAGTTTTGCCTTGAGCATGATGTTGATCAATAGTTTTCCATCCCGTGTGTTCCTCAGCTGAATGGAGTTGTGAAATGGAAGAACCACACTCTAGTTGAAATGGCTAGGATGATGCTCGATGAGCATAGGACTCCTAGACACTTTTAAGCCGATGCTATCAGCACTGCTTGCTATATCTCTAATTGAATCTTCTTGTGCTCGATCTTACACTTGATCCCCTTTGAGCTTCGCTTTGGATGCAAGCCTTCTGTCTCTCATCTTAGGCCCTTTGGATGCAAATGCTTTATTCTGAAATGTGGAAATCATGATAAGTTTGATTCTCACTCTTCTGATGGCATCTTGCTTGGCTATACTCCTCATGGCAGATCTTATAGAGTGTTTAACCTTGGCACTAACACTGTTGTTGAGTCATGTTATGTGACCTTCGATGAGACTACTCTTTGTCCTTGTGATGTCTTTGAGTATGTTGGTGACAAGGAGATAGAGGAGAGCATCTTTGTAGATGAGGAACTACAGGCTTCGACAGTGATGAAGATGAACTACTACATCCTTCTACTTCATCGTCTGAGCTTGTTTCTGCTTCCACACTTAGAGCAGAGGCTCCTTAGGCTACTACCTTTTTCACAATAGCAGTTGAGGTGTCACAGGTTGCGGGGGAGACCATCTACGAGTCGGGTGCTCCCTCTCACATTTAGAAGGAACATCCACCTCAATAAATTATAGGTAATCTGAATGAAAGGGTGACACGGTCCTCAATGTCAGCCCATCTCTCCTGTTTCACAAATACACCCTTTGTTGCCCTCTTTGAGCCTTGAGATGTTGGACACACTCTTTCTGATTCAAGTTGGGTCAATGCCATGCATGAGG
>VSTD030001352.1:0-13288 GCA_008808055.3 Sporobolus alterniflorus | reverse complement strand
GGACTTTTGCTAGGATTAATGCCTTCTTTTCCCTTATGGATAAGTTGAGGCCTTAATTATTTTAGCGGTAAATTCGTCGTGATGATCCTTGCCGCTGATCGTAATACTCTTGTATGTCGTGCCGTATAGGACGTAACACTGAGTTGGAGTGAGGAGCTGCTGGGGGACAACCACCGTTGAGTCTTGAGGAGACTAACTCTTTTCCTGAACAAGGCAAGCACTGATGCATACTCCTTCTGTAGGTTTCACTTAATATTTACTTTATGTATATGATTGTGTATTTACGTATAGGAGTTGGGTGGAACCTAGTTACATTAGGCTTATTGCCCTTACAGAGGTAGCTTGTTTACCCCACGATGGATTTAGAACGCTAGAATGACTATGCTTAGTATTATAGCCTATCGGTAGAATACGAGTGGTTAATAGCCGCTCCCGATAAGGTCCCTTCTCACGATGATGGTTCTATGTGGTTTATGTTAGCGATCGGTTAGTGACTTCATGGGACACCGGGCGGGGCAATTAAGGGAAAGTGGAGAATACTGGATGGAAGGTTGAGAGTGGTCTGATGTCAGATTCAGAGCTCCAAGGTGGTAGCCCCCGCCTGTGTCAATTAATGACCGATCGTCTGGCCCCGGTGAACAAGATTGAGTTGTGTAATGACGCATACGGGATTTATGGGATCCCGCAAACTTAGTAGCTTGACAGTTATTGAGTTGGACGATACCTTACCTCGCTTCACGGATGACATTGGGATAGTGTTCAGGCCACCCACGGACTACCTGTTGAGGTTTTCACGTGGAAGACGGTACTAGGACGATGTAGGACCCGGCCCGACCCTTTGACAGTCAATGTGAAAGGTGGCCACTCGTGATACTTGTGTGGTTCGCGTGTGTCGTGTTGTCAGGTTATTTTTCCTTGCAAGGTGACTATTAATTTGAATCTCTGTGACACCCTCGGATATGGGTGAGGCTTATTCGCTGCTATCATTATGTAGAAGTGTTATATCATGAGGTTCATATAAGATTATAGTTATGTTAATTATGAATACTTGGTAGCCAAAAATGATGATATTAAAAATGGTTGATTGAGTTATTATGCATGTTTAGCATATGTTGCTAATCTATTATTATTGTTGTTAATCAACTTAACTTAGCTAATAACTCGATTAAAAGTGATTAGTAGTCGGTGCTAGTAGGCTTGAGTCTGTTGATTCACTTGAAGCCTTGCATGTCTAGAATTCATGGCCTTCAGGTCACGACGAATAAGTCTTGTTGAGCGTAGTCGCTCAATCTTTTGCTCTTGTTATTTTTATTTATCTGTGTGCAGGTGAGGATTTTCATCCTTCTTCCGGCGACGCCGATGAGGGCTGTCAGTGGGAGATCCAGACCGATGAGGGCTGGGTTCCCTACTGGGATTCACAGGTGTAGGTCGTCCGAGGAGATCCACTCTCTTCTAGGGTGAAGAGTGTGTGCCTATCGTGAGAGACAAACGTTTCCACAAAAACTCTGATTACCCTTTGAAGCACATTTTGGGCTTTGTCTTTTGTAAACCCTAATACATGGTATTTAATCTGTAATAATTTTAAATTAAATTTTATATTTTGTACTGTATGCTTAGGTGTGTGTTTGCGCATTCTCACTTTGTCGAGAATACCTCAATATGATCTTAAGAGATAAACCCCCATTTCTGAGGTGGTTCTATCACAAACTATTTGCCCTCAATTAGAGTAATTACGAAATAAACATTATTACAAAATAGCATGCTATGGCCGTCGAAGTCCGGAGCTTCACCATCACACCTCCTCCGAGGTCCATGACGCCACCACTAGCCCTCTGCGTTTTCCCAGCCGCCCGGAGCTTCTCGCGACACTGACGCCTGCCTCCATCCTCGTCGGTCGTTGCTCAGCTGCCGCCTCCGATGCTCCGTTGTGATCTATCAAGCAGCGCCCCGATGAGCCGCCCGTTCCCCTTCACGTCCGGCTGTCCATCGGTGAGGCTGCTCCTGCGCCACCGCGTCATGGGCTGCTTCCTCACGTACTGTGGCTGGAACTTGGTGATCGAGACTGTGGCGGCAGGGGTGGTGATGCTCGCATGGCCCATGGGTGCCGACCAGCTGGCAAGTGGATAAGGAAGCTGTGCATTTTCTTCGTAAATAACCAGAAGTCTGAGGTGAGGTTGAAACATTAATTTCGTGAATCGGTTGACCTTTCTAGCCGTTTCGCTCTCGTAGTTCTTTTTCACGAATCGATTCAGGGCAATTCAGGAGTCGTTTTAAAATTTTGCTGTTTGAAACTGCTCACTGCTCCAACTGATTCTACCACGAATCTGAAAGGTTTCAGCCATCCAAACTGCCCCTTACTCACGAGGGCTGGCCTGTCGGTCTGGGGAGGTAAGATCACAATGGTTTGATAGGATGTCAATGACATGCGGGCCCGGCAGTTCGTTTTCTTCCTTCTTTCCTTGCTGCTTCTGCTTTCTTGTTCCTCGCACAACAGCAGACGAAACGAAGTCTCCGGTGCCAATCGCGATGCGGTTCCTCCTTCCCCTTCTCACGGCTGCGGCAGCGCAGGCCTCCGCCCTGCCCTTCATCGTTCTGCACGGTAAGGTTAGGTTCCCCGTGTCTTCAATTCGATCGGATTGGACTGGATACCCGATTGTTACTGATAGCACTTGAATTGCAGGGATTGGGGACCAGTGCGGCAACCATGGCGTGTCCAGGTTCACCCAGCTTCTCACCGAGTGGTCCGCCGCTGACGGCTACTGCCTGTACTACTCTAATACTGCTCATTCTAATATTCCCGTGCCTATAATCTTAGCTCTTTCTCCCTTCGTTGTTATATCATCACAAAAACAGAGGCTTTTCCGCCTTTCTTTTCAAATCCCTCCCCTCCTTATTCATAACCACTGTGACCGACTTCTTCATCAATCTTGGTCTCTTTTATATGCAACCAAATACCTTACTTCATAGTTATATTTAAATTTAAGTGCTTGAATTTATGCATGCTTTGTTCCCAGTGACTGACGTTATTTTGTTTTTCCTCAGAGAAGTTGGGAGAGGAACATGGGACTCTTGGGTCATGCCTCTTCAGCAACAGGTTCAATATATATTTGTGTGCAATGTTTTATCTTCCTCTCCTTTTTTACTTTTAAATGTTTCTATTGAATAAGATGCTTTCCCATTTCATGACTGCAGGCTGAGATCATTTGCAAGAAGGTGATTCATCACAGTGGATTATTGATACCTCACTGTGACATTTGATGAGTTATTTATTATTAATCTTCACCGGAAAACTTTGATTCTCCAGGTCAAAGAAATGAAAGAACTGAGCAACGGCTATAACATAGTTGGTCTATCTCAGGTATGCTTATGCACAGTGCAGCGGCATTGTTACCTTTCATTTTATGTCATAGGCACTGTTGTCCTTCGCTTCATTATTTCAGAAAATAAAACACATATGGGTCATGCCTGTGAACATTTTTAGTTTTATTGTGCTTATGAAAAATACTTCCATCATAGTGCTATAATTCATTTGATTTTACAGTGCATGCTAATACTCTTTGAAACGCTTAATTTTTCCCACCAGTTTCATTGCTCTTTGTTGATTCTCACTTTAGTTTGTGTAACTATTCTACTAAACTGTGTCTCCTCTTTGCATCCTATCCACAGGGGAACTTGATTGGCCGAGCAGTAGTCGAGTATTGTGATGATGGACCACTGGTGAGTTTTCCTAAATAGGAATAAACTGTCCATTCCAATTAGTTTTGTTGAGCCTCCACCTGCCTAATGTAGGTAATATTTTTTTAGCATGTACAGAAGGGGAGATCATTGTTGTGATATATATATTAATATATATATGGGTTAATATTGTGGAAGGGCAATACCAAACTAAAAAAGGTACATATAGAAGGAGAGAAAAAAGGGACAGACAGACTGTCCTGTGCAGGGGCGAGTACGAGAATGCAGCGGAGACTAACAGGAAAGCTTGACGATTCGAACGAAGAGTGTAGTGTGGTGCAGTGGTGAGTTGCACTCATTGTCAACGGCCAATGAAGCAATACCTAATCCTCAATGGTTACAGCTAATCGACCTTGTCTACCTTTATTGTCCAGGTGCAGGAACTAACAACCTTTGAGATTATGCTAACAAGCCAACTAATTCTATTGGCGATACTTAGCTACCTTTCTGTTGCTAGACTCTAGGGCACTCATATTTGTGCCCTACAAATGAATCCACAACAACAGCACCAGAATTTTTGCTTCTATTTTGCTCCCTATGAAAGGGCCTCTAGCTGAGTTGGTTAGTTGGCTCCGGTAGCATTCCTCATGTCCTGGGTTCGACTCCCATGGGAGCGAATTTCAGGCTGAGGTTAAAAAAATATCGTCGGTCTGTTCCCACACCAAACTTGACATGGGAGGACGACCGTGAAGAGAGATTTGAAGAATTGGTGTATCACCGAAGAGCTAGCATTAGATAGGAGAAAGTGGAAGCTAGCAATTCATGTGCCAGAATCTTGATCTTCGGTTCCTTCTTTTTATTGCCTTTTTGTCAAGTTTTTTCCCACCCCTTTTCGCTTTTTTGACTTAGCGTTTTATTGTCTTTTCTCCTTTTTTCTGATTTGGTTTTTTATTGCCCTTTGTTTCCCCCCTCCTTTTTCACTCTTGTTTTGTTACTTTTTTTTTGGCTCATGTGGTTTTATCGCTAGCCTACCCTAACTTGCTTGGGAATAAAATGCTTGGTTGTTGTTGTCTGTTCCCACACCAAAGCACAAGTGTAAGGCCCGACCCAAATCATCGATCGCTCACACGGGCCACAGTGCCGTTGTGTAAGAGTGGAGTAGGGGTTTAGGGGTCTTCTCGACTTGCGTGAGAAGATCTTCTTCTTAGCAAAATTCTTAGGGGCTGTCTTACCCTCCACAGTCGAGTTTTTTATTTTGCTCCCTAAAAAACTATGAAATCCTCAGATCTGCTGAGTTTTTTATTTTGCTCCCTAAAAAAGTATGAAATCCTCATATCTGCTATGCCCACTATTGCTTCTGTTCCTCACCCAAAACAAAAATTATAGAAAGATGCTGGTTTCAATGATGAACTTCCTCATACCAGGATTCTGAATATAAAAAAACTTGGCCTGAGGGGGTAAAGCGACCCCGGCGGTATTGCGAAATAGAAGAAAACCTTCTCGCGCAGGCCAAGAAAACCCCCGAACCCCTCTCCCATCCTTACACAAGGGCCATGTAGTCCCATGTGAGTGC
This sequence comes from Sporobolus alterniflorus, assembly GCA_008808055.3. NCBI lineage: Eukaryota > Viridiplantae > Streptophyta > Magnoliopsida > Poales > Poaceae > Sporobolus > Sporobolus alterniflorus. Next base: position 8,040 of record VSTD030001352.1, on the reverse strand, counting down.
CGGGCCAGTGCTACACACTGTTACCACAGCTGGGCCGAGCCTTAACTTGTGCTTTGTCATGTGGAGAGGTAAGGGGATTTTTTTTAACCCAGTCCGGAAATTCGTTTCCACTGGGAATCGAACCCGAGATATAGGAGGTGCTACTCAGGCACTGTCATGAACCTTAGATAAATGACTCTGAACCCAAGCAGGGCAGCCTTGTTGACGGCGACAACTACACCACAAGGGCAGGGATATGATACTAGATCTATTCCCTTCTTGCCTATCATAATGACTGCCTCACCTTTCATTAAAGAGAGGGGTGACCTCACCCTATGTGTGCTACAGTTGATGTGCTACAGTACGGGTCTGCTGATGTAGCTCACCGGCCCATTGCCTAGGCTGACCCATGACAGTCACTTTACCACTATAGCAACAGCCCTTTCACCACGATTCTTAATATAACCTTTTCAATTTTCAATGGAACAATTTATGAATATGAATTCTGCCAACAGGTCAAGAATTTCATTTCACTTGGTGGTCCTCATGCTGGTACCGCTTCAGTGCCACTCTGTGGCGTAAGTTAATCTCATCAGCTCCCAAGTGTTCTGTTGTTTATTATGTCAAGTTTCAACTAAAGATAGACTGGAAAATTGTTCTAAAAATAGAGGATTGAATACGCTTACATCAAAAGTGTTGTTATTGTATATATGATTTAAATAAATGAAGCACAAGAAAAAGTACTGACTAAAGACCACCGTTATTCAATATTCAAATATTCCATTGCAGCTTGTATGATTGAATTAATCTCTCTTTATTGGCAGTCTGGCATTTTCTGCATTATTGTCGATGCTCTGATTAAATTGGAGATCTACTCAGACTATGTGCAGGTTGTATAACTTTATTATTTAAACCAATCTATATTTTTGTAATGGTGGCCACATTTATATATTCAGATGTTTTCTTGGATAACTTGAGATAATGTGAATTGCAGGCACATCTTGCACCTAGTGGTTACCTCAAAATCCCAACTGTAAGTAATCTATCTCCATTTAGAGAGGATTGCACTTTTCCATTGTTTGATTGACATGCTACTCTATTGTTGGATCTACTGATATTGATGTTTTGAGTTCCTTCTTGTACGGGTCAGTCAACTGGTATTGTGCAGTATGGGGGCTGAGGTCAGCAAATCTTGTGTTGACAGATCAATTGCATGCACCAGTGAAAATGTTTGAGGGCTAGGGCTGTCAACGAGCCGAACTCGAGCGAGTCTGGGCACAAACTCGAGCTTGTTACAGTGTCAAACTGAGCTCGAGCAAACCTGAAATTTTCACCGAGCTTGAAGTGGAGCTCGAGTTCAGCTTGCCCAAAGCTCGAGTTCGGCTCGATATGCTCGTCTAAAGCTAGATTCACAAATGGATGGAGCTGGAACAAAATCTGACAGCAATCTACGCAAGCAAATGAATGGAGGAGCTATAGGGGCAATATTGGGAATGGCTAAGGTGATGGACCTGACATGGTCATGTGGGATTGAACCTTGGAAATAGGAAGAATTTTCAATTCGCTGAGAGGGAGTGAGCAGGTGCACACAGTAAAATTGCTTGGACTCTCATTCTAGTGATCCTAACCGAGCCTCTCGAGCTCAGACTCGTAGGATCTCCATGAGATCGGCTTGTTTCACTGTTGAGTCAAGTTTGAATCGAGTAATTAACGAGCCAAGCACGAGCAGCTCGCGAGCCTTGAGCGTCATTGACAACCCTATTGAGAGCTAGTAATGGTGCCTAGCTGCATAATGCATGTCCAGATAACTAGTTTGGCCATTTCCATTTTTATAGTTGACCAACTTGAGAATATGTGACCTTGTGGTAAGAATGTTAGGACAGTTGGGTTGATGTTCTATTTTTGTCTGTTGCTTTAGAATTTGTAGATAGGTAAAATTATTGTGTGTTTAGCTTTTACTGTCGCAAATCTGATGTAAAATTGTAATCAGAGAGTTTGATAATTAATTAAATTCCTGAGTGTATGGCAGATTGTTTCTTCAGGATATGGCAGATTATTTGAAGAACTGCAGGTTTCTGCCAAAACTGAACAATGAAATTCCAGGTGAAAGAAATGCTACCTACAAGGAAAGGTTCAGCAGCTTAGAGAATTTGGTATTGATCATGGTAAGGTTCAAATTGTCCAGATTTTAATTTTGACTGCGGTTCAAGATAGTAGCATAGCGGCCTCTGTGTAGGGGTGGCACGAACTGTACTTGGTCGGCTCTCTGTTTGAGAAGTAGGTTGCAATAATCCTTGGGCATCAGCAGTGATCAGTTCATGATTGCTATAAAATGACGAGTAGTTTCTGATGTATCAATATTTCATAGTCCATGGAAATAACAAAAGAACTCGAAAATCATGTGACTACACACTAAAGTGTTTATTTGGCCTTTCATTATCATTCAGAAGTGTGGAATGGCAAGAATCAGTCCTCTTGATCGATAGTTAGTTTGTTAGCCCACAACTACTCCTGCGCCTCTCATGATCTCCAACTCCCATGCTCATGATCTCGTGTGTGCGAGCATGATCTCTTCCTACATGCCTTGTATAGAACCCAAAAGATATGCTGAGAACAAGTGAGTATTGCATCTACATTTTCTACAAGAAAATTCACAATTGCAACTGATAAAAGTCTTACTTGAAGGGGGACTGAATACTGAACAGTTAAGCTTCCTGTTATGTGTTCAGTTGCTTTAGCCAACCTTTTTCCTTGAATGTTGCCTATATAAACATCGGTGTATCGAGATCACTCTAGTATAATTAAAACACCACTATGGACATTTTGGTCCTATGGCTTTTACCCTTTGGAATTCTAAGTCTATCTAAACTCTATATCCTGAGCGCTCTCCTCCTCTATGCTAGTGATGAGCTGTGACCTGTTAAGGGTATAATAGCCAAGGGTATTATTGTATTAGTGTAGTCTAGGGCTTCCCTCATGTACTCTCTATATAGTCCCCATTGGGCCTCAATACAATCATCCATTCAGTCCATATTATTCCTAACATGACCATCCAGGGATTCAGATAAATAACTAACAGAACCTTTATTCGATACCTAGTTTATTGATCTGCCGTGGAATAGTCATGCGAACGATAATAGAAAGCAAGATTTGCTGTATTGCAACAAGATAATACAATTCTATATCACAACATCTTATATCCCATCTTGAATATGGCTAATGTTGTGTTGTTATAATGTGCAGTTTCAGGACGATGCAGTCCTAATACCTCAGGAAACCGCATGGTTTGGTTATTACCCTGATGGAGCATTTGATCCAGTCCTACCACCTCAGAAGGTAGGTTCTCTCTTACATATGATTGTGCGACATGACTTAATTATGTTAGATGGGTGGATGCGGAGCTTAGTTATGTGCTATTATGGTTTATTTGCTAAGACCAATAAAGAGGCTTACTTGATCATGTCTATGCAGACAAAGCTGTATTTGGAAGATTGGATTGGTTTGAAGACGCTGGAAGAAGCAGGGAGAATTAAATTCGTCTCTGTGCCTGGAGGTCACCTGGGCATCTCCAAAGGTGACATGAAGAAATACATCGTGCCTTACCTTGAGGACAAACTGTCTACCCTTCCACACAGCATTTCCGACTTGGTAGGTGTTGCCAGGCGAGTGCTTGAGCAGGAGAGCGAGGCACCCATGCTTGACTTGCCATCATAGTGACCAGTCTTGCTGGCCCCGACTGGGACATCTCAGCCGTTGCCATGGATGATTGCTACTGTGATTGATTGATGCTACGTTCTGCTATGTATATGAACATCCAAAGGAATTCCCTTGTATTCTTGTCATGCAACGAGGTGTACCTGAATTTAGCTAAATTTATTCTTTTCTATGAATTTAGCTTTGATCTCTGAACTGAAAGTGACAACTTTTTTTGCAAGTCCAGATTGTGTTCTGCCTTAAAGGGTGCTTGTTTTAGCCTTTCTGAAAGTTGATTCTGTGATTTATTACATGTCATCTCTGTTCCTGTTAGCTACAGAAGTTTTCTTCTTCAAAATATGTAGTTAGCTACAGAATTTGATATGCTGAATTGCTAAACAAGCAAAGGAAAAGTTTGATGAGACATGAAGTTTACTGTGAACCATTAGTCATGTTTCTCTATAACTTGCTATTTTAACTGTATAAGGTTGGACTTAAAAACAACTGCATAATGCTGGATAGCAGACTGCTCTCTAGTGTTGTTTCATAACATACCTGTAAGCCTATTAGGTGTTCATACTCCTTTTTTTTCATTTTATTATGCTCATTGGTACATATATTCTTACCACCACAGCCATGCCTCTTACTCTCTAATGTCCTCTGTATACTAGAAATTACCAAAAACATATTTTTGCATTTACTCATATATGCTTTGAAGAAATTATTCCAAATGCAAACACTTTATACTTTGGAAAGCCACCATAACTCCATAAGCATGTTCTGAAAAAAGATAAGCAGTCTAATAGCTGAATCTATCTAACTATTCTGTAAAGCTACAAAGTTCTTTATTGTCGAATTTTTTTAAGTCCTTGTGTATAGGTTACAAAATGCCAGAATCATGCATCAAATTATGAGACTAGTATAATCTACTAGTTAGGATACAACTGCGCTGCTATATACCTTCAGGATTCATGAAGATTTACTAATGAAAATGGTTTTACCATTCTGCAGGTTTCACCATATATACTAACAACTAACTCCCCCAGAAAAGTCATTATGTGCTAGACAGAGCTATAACACCTGCCTCTCCCTTATCCTCTTCCTCCCCCACAATCCTTTTCCAAAACCAGTGCCTCCTCCAAACCTGCTCCATTTGCTCCATTGGCAGTTTCTTTGTCTCTGGCAGAAAGAAGTACACAAATAGTGTCATCAGACACACCCATCCGCCGAAGAGGAAGAATGTCCCGAACTTGAAGTGGCACAACATTGCAAGGAAGGTCTGACCAATCAAAAATGTCACCAAGAAGATCACGGCAATCACAATGCTCTGCCCTGCTGACCTGATCTCCAGCGGGCAAATCTCTGTTGGAACCAAGTATGTCAGAGGTCCCCAAGACCATGCAAAGCCTGCAACAAACACACACATGATGACCAGGACCATGTATGCATACTCCTTCTCCATTCCTCCATGGTCCTTGAACTTTACAGCTAGGACTGCTCCGACTGTGATCTGTGACAATATCATCTGAACTCCACCTACCAGAAAGAGCTTCCTGCGCCCAAACCTGTCAACTACAACCATAGCTACAATGTTAGCAACTGTCGCGCAGATACGTGTGACGACTGCCGACATGAGGGACGCACTCTCCTTAAATCCGATGGTCCGGAACATGACTGGTGCATAGAAGTTTATCACATTGATTCCGGTGACCTGGTTGAAGAACGGAACCAAGAGTGCTATGACAAGCTGCGGCCTGTACTTCCTCTTCAAGATGTTCCGGAATGGATGTCTTATTGTCCTTGAGACATTGCTAGCAGAGACCAAATCATCTAGCTCTTTCTGGATCCCAGTTGTGCCACGTAGCCTCTGGAGGAGGATCTTTGCATCCTCGATGTTGCCATCACGTTGGATTATGAAGCTGGGTGTCTCAGGTAGGAAGATTGCACCAATGGTAAGAAATGCAGCAGGAACAGCAGCCAACGATAGAGATATTCTCCAGCCCCAGCCTCCTACAATTTTCTCGACTCCGTAATTGATGAGGTTTGCGATGAGGATACCGATGCTGATGCAGAGCTCAAAGCCGTTGTTGATGGCACCACGGTACTGTGGTGGTGCCATTTCTGATAGGTACAGTGGAATTGACTGCAAAAGAATAGCGTGTATCAATGGATTGGAGGAGTAGTGATTTCCAGCTACAATATCATCCTCCTGAACAAATATATATGTATATATACTTTTGATAAAGCATTTCTGGTTACCTGGTTGGTGAATCCGAGTCCGATGCCGAGGAGGATCCTGTTGAGGAGGAGCATGTAGACGTTGACGGCTGCCCCGCCGAAGACGGAGCCGGCAATGAAGACGGTGCCGCCGATGAGTATGGAGGCACGGCGTCCGAACCTTCTGGTAACGGAGGAGGCGAAGAGAGTGGCGACGAGGCCGGCGATGTAGAGGGAGGAGGTGAAGACAGTGAGGAGCTCGCTGTCGAAGCGGCAGTAGTTGCTGACATTCTTGTCCCCTTTCATCTGGTGGTACACTTTCGGGAAGAACTTTTGGAGGAACGACTCCATGGAGGTAACACCACCTGAAAGTGACACCATGCATCATCTCGATCAGCTCTACTACCTCTTTAATTACTTAACTATCAGTTATATATCACCGTACCCATGCATGCATCTCGCGTGAATCAACTAACCATAATCCAAGAATTACTGGTAGCAGGCACGGAAGTTCGATGTCTGTACCGAAACCTCAACTTGTGACAAGTCAGAAGTAGCTAGGAACAAGTGAAGTGAGCCGCTGCCTGCGCTGAGCTGAGAGAGTGACATTGAAATACTTAGCAGGTTGTACCTGAGATGCCGAGGTCGTAGCCGAAGAGGATGCCGCCGCTGCCGGCGACGATGCAGGAGAGGATGGCAAAGGAGGTGACACGGCCGTTGTAGCCGGCGCCGGCACCGTCAGAGCCTTCCAAGAAGGCCCTTATCGCCATGTCTCTCTCTTTCTTCTTTCTCTCTCTCCTAGTAGTTGGAGAAAGAAGGATGGATGGATGGATATGGGGCAGGGGCTAATGAAGGAGGAGGCCTGCTATTTATTGCCGGAACTTGGATCTACTACTCATTTATCTATGTGATAAAGTATGTGTGATCTGGTGGTGATGAGGAATGGGCAATGCCAGTGGTGTGAACAAAGAGCTAAGCTTGACTTCACCGGCATGGCAGTGAACTAAAGGGAAGGTGATTGTTGTTCCCTGTTTGTCACTAACTGTACTGTGCATTTGGTGATTTGGCTGAGGGTTTTTGGGTGTGCTACTTTGGACCCACACGGACCAGAGGCATCTTCCCACTTTTGTCTTGATTTTGCCTTTGTTGTGAATATTCAAGGAATGGCTTGTCTGATGTAATGTCGGTCAGCCAAAGCAACTCCCTTCATATTTAAATTATTTTTGTTGTGAATATAACAAGAATGAGTTGATCAGTGAGGGGGCATTAACTCCCTCCTTCATTGCATGCATCAGGGAGGGGAGCATGGGTCTAGACCCACGTGTCAATCACCCAAAGTCAAGGGTAATATGTCAGGAGATCCGGTTCGGATGGAGGGATATTAACTCCCTTCATATTTAAATTGTTATCATCTTTGTTGTGAATATAACAAAAAATGAGTTGACCAGGGAGGAGGCATTAACTCCCTCCTCCGCCATTGCATGCATTAGGGAGGAGGACATGGGTTCAGGCCCGTGTGTCAGTCACCAAAAGTCAAGGGTAGTATGTCAGAGGTCACCCAAAGTCAAGAGTAGTACGTCAGGGGATCCGGTTCTGATGGGTGATATCAAATCTCTCCCTTCGTATTTAAATTATTGTTGTCTTTATTGTGAATATAACAAGAATGAGTTGACCAGGGACGGGGACATTAACTCCCTCTGCTGTATTTAAATTGTTGTCATCTTTGTTTTAAAAATATCAAAAATGGGTTGATCAGAAAGAGGGAAACATTAACTTCTCCTCTCCGTATTTAAATTATTGTCACTGTTGACTTTTTACTATATGTTTGACCAATTGTCTTAATCAAAATATTAATTCAAATGTGTAAAATTGTAAGTCATGTCATCTTTGTTTTAAAAATATCAAAAATGGGTTGATCAGGAAGGGGGAAACATTAACTTCCCCTCTCCGTATTTAAATTATTGTCACTGTTGACTTTTTACTATATATTTGACCAATTGTCTTAATCAAAATATTAATTCAAATGTGTAAAATTGTAAGTCATGTCATCTTTGTTTTAAAAATATCAAAAATGGGTTGATCAGGAAGGGGGAAACATTAACTTCCCCTCTCCGTATTTAAATTATTGTCACTGTTGACTTTTTACTATAT
>VSTD030001351.1:0-13292 GCA_008808055.3 Sporobolus alterniflorus | reverse complement strand
TGAAGAATTTTTAAACCAACTTAATTTGCTCTACAAATAAGATATTGTGTTACTACTCATATAAGCATCCGTTCATATCTATATGTTCATGTACCTTTTGGAGAATACGATTATGAGTGTGATCAGGAGAATAAATTGTTTGCAACAAATCTGTTATATTGATGTTTTTCAATCCCTATGGCCTAAGATTATTAGTAATGATATTATTGGTCAATAAGAAATATTCATCATTTGTGCTTATATTTAAATTTTCTCGGTCACTGAAAAGCCTGCAGCAACGTGCAGAATATTCCAGTAGTAATTATTATGTACTCAACCCTCTTCTGTGTGGATTTTTTTTGTTCTAGTAAAAATACAGAACCAAACATACATGTTTCGTGTTTTGTTCTGTAGACCCTCAGGTGATATTTTGAACTCTCCAGGTGAAATCAGAGGTTCAATTTGAAAACTGATTATGAAGCCAGTTAAGCAAATAAATGGCATGTGAAATCAGAGGCTGAATTCATTATTAAAAAAATCCTGTCAGTAACGAACCATATTACATTCACATTCCATGAGCAGACCGTCCCATATCCCGATAATGGGGCAGTGATACTACATCTTTGCATGATAATCATGTACCAGCCTTACAGGATAAGACAACATTTAAACAACCGTATAAAATTGAACTCTGTTAAGAATTGTGTAGTCCAATCTGTACACCACCTTGAGTGTACAATACAAATCTCCGGTGAAGTTAAAGCACAATCAGATGCCTCTTTCATGGATAAACCATTCTTGTTTACAGCTTTTTTGTTCAGCTAACAGACCCATCAGTCCCTCCGGCTTTTGTAACGGTGGTGATGGCGATGCTTGGATTTCTTCTACTCCTTTTTCTTCCTTTTATCTCTCTCACCTTTTTTCTCTGTCTTCCTTTTCTTTCTTTCTTGCTATATGTCAGAGCTGCCCGACTTCCCATCTGACCCTTCCCTTTGCCAATGATCGTCAGGAGACTTAGATTTTAAAAATAGAGGCTTCTCCGGACCCTGTACTCGATGCTCCCATTTTTCTTCCACTCTTATATCAGGACTAGGTTCATTGCCTTGATGACGTGAGGCACAAGGAATGGATCAGGCTCATCCATCCTAGAACCGATGGCCCCTCGTCCTCGTTTCACCCTGACAACATAGCAAAAAAACAATCAGCTAAATATTTCGCATAATGCAGAACAATTGCATGCTTTTCATATAAGATTGGGAGAGTTACTTTTAAATATTAACATGGATCATGTGTCTGCTCATTTGCTCAATTATAATATAAGGTGTATTCTAACTGACCTTGACTGAAGAAAATTTTCTATTTCATCATCCCCAAGACCATTCTTCTGTTCTGAGTTAAGAACTTTTGGTTCTTTCTTGGTTAATCCTTGAGCTGCAGGCCGTGTTTCTTGAGTCATTTTTGCGTTTCTCGCCCCTAGAGTCATCATGATCTCTAAATCTCCCTTTCATTTTAGACTCCAACTCCAATTCCTTTTCTCTGGCACGCCACATTTCATTAACCTCGACAACACGATTTGCTACAGGCAAACAACATGTGAGTTAAATAATTCGAATTCATTTTCATAAAAAAATTGAATTCACTAAAAACAAATGTGCACCATGAAGCCTGCATATTTTGTTTTTCTTTTTGTAAATAATTAGGTATCAACATTATGATGTAGTTATTAATGTTTATGGTAGAGTTGCAAGCGCCGAATTAAGATTTCACACATATGTAATCAGTTTTTTCATTTTATTGATTTGAAAGTTATTCTCCTGCATATAGGTAGAAAATATAGAAAACAAGTAGCAATGATTCAAGAAATTTAAGTACAGTAGGAGAACTCAAGCAAACATCAGGCGATTAAATGAAAGAACAATGCTAACCTTGTTGTACTCCACGTACTGTGGCTGTGAGGAACCTTGAGTTCGGACGATGCCTGATATTAGGTTTTTGAAGATATGCATGAACACCTTCTCTATCCGCCTCTAACTGTAATCTACTTGCTTCTTCAAGCAGTAGAGAAGCAAGGCGATTCTCAGTCTCTAGATCCATTGCCAAACTTCACCTGATATGGGGACCAGAAATGAAATCATTAGTACCTAAAAATATAGAAAATAGCATCACAAATATATAAAACAACAAGTCATTAGCATAGGACTCTATATAAGTATATGTATAAACATAAATGTCTTTACAAAAGAACCCCAGACTTTTTAGATTTGCATTGCGACAGTGAGCGATGGGAGGACGAGCAGCAGCGCGACAAAAGAACCTGGACTTTCTAGCATCCAAATAGAGCACGGCGCGTGGCTCTGGGTCGCGAACCGTCATGGTGGGGGCCGCTTCTTTCTCTCATCCTCCCACCCCGTCGCATCTTCCTCCCACCTCCCATCGAGCCGCCACCTGCCGAGCAGCAGTGCGAGGAGGACGAGCTGGAGGACGACACTAGCCCACCGAGATGCTGTCGCCTTGCTCCCATCGTGCACGCCAGCGTTCCCCAACCGCCGTGCCATGACATCATCTGCTTCGACGAGCACTGCGAGTGAGCGATGGGAGGATGAGCAGCAGGAGGAAGAGCGGTGGGAGGACGAGCAGCACCACGATGTCGACCCGTTCAAGCACCTCCGACCACCACGCAGCCGCGGTCCAACACCGCCCGTGCTCCTCCGACGGCCGCCGCCCTCCAGCGCCACCGCACGTGCTCCGACGATCGCCGCCCACGCTACTCCAGCGCCACCGCCCACGCTTTACTACAACCGCCCGTGATTTAGATCACCCGTTGCAGAAATACTAAATATATATTATAAAAATCAACACCTAAAATCAAACAACCAACTATTTAATTAGTCATCAACCAACTTTTTCAAAAACACACAGCAGAATCACAAACAAACAGCCAACGTTGACGAACGCAGCCGCCAACGTGTCGATGGATTAGAACAGCAGGATCTCCTCCTATTCTCCTGGCGACCCAGTCCTCCTGATGCAGCATGCAAACGTGCTCCACCCGCATCTCGCTCTCTCTCCTCCACCGTTTTGCAGCACGGAGGAGCCGCAGTCATGGAGCGCGAGACCTCCAAGGATCTCCGAAGGCCTCCAGACCTCACCCACACCATTGATCATGGAGCTGCGGTCGGGCCGTCGCCTCGGCTCGCTGCCGCCGCCCAGATCTAAACGCCGTCCAACGGCAATCCATGGCGATGGGATCGACCACATCAGCGGCCTTTCCCACGACCTTCTCCTCCAAGTCCTCGCCCGCCTCTGATGCGCACGTGCCGCCGCCCGCACCTGCCTGCTATCACGCCACTAGCGCAGCCTGTGGCGGGACCTACCAGTGTTCACCTTCCGCGAGGTCGCGCCGGACGAGCTCCGCGACGCCCTCGCCCAGGTCACCCGCATGGGGCTGTCCCTCCTCGACATTGACATCCACAAGCGCCACACGTTCTCCTCTGCAGGCGTCACTACGCTTCTCTGCACCGCAGTGAGGCTGGCGCCGGCGGAGCTTAGGTTAATTGTCTGGGGGGACTGGAAGGATCGTTCTGTCTGTGTGGAAGTGCTCTGCTTCCATCGCACAAAGTCGACCAAGATTGGTGTGTGGGACCTGAACTTCACACTTCCTGAGCAGGGCAGCGTGTTCCCGGTGCTGGAAAGGTTGACTATCGTAGGCTGCCATTTCAACTCAGCTGCTCTGACCTCACGTTGCCCGCAACTACGTGTTCTAGAGGTGTGCGATAGTCGTTGTCTCGGCACTATCAAGGTTTGGTGGATGCGAGAATCACAGGTATTGATATCGTGCCCCCTACACTGAAGAGATTAACTTTGAATGCCACAGGCTTCAAAGATTCTTCAGTGTCACTCTCAACATCTATTATGGAGCAGAACTTGCATGGATGAAATATGTTGATATTTTTATGCTGTTATGCCTGTTTCAGCTAGTAGTGTATCGAGTGATTTCTATAGCGTAATAGATGGATTCAGGATTTGCTCCAGGATTTTGCAGGTAATTATCAATAACCTATAGTACAACCGAAGGAACTTATTAGGATTCGAATTGTCTCGGATCGCATTTGACCAGTTGGAGGAATTCGAGCAGCAAAGCAGTGTGTTTGATTGTGCAAGCACGATTCAGGGTTCGTGCTGTGTGGAAAGAATCAGACAGGCAAAACCGCTTGCGGCGTGCCTTATCTTTCCATAGTCGGCCAAGTAATCTCGTTCCTTTCGCCTCATCAAAAAACTATCGCGGTTGTCCGACTAGAATAATTTTTTTCAGTGACTAGAATAATTTTTCAGTGATAAGGAATAAAATTTCCAATGTCCTGACCACCAGAATGAAGTAATGAACTGCCGAGTCATTTGCCCCTCTGAATCCTGGATGTGAATGTGAGGTTGTGAATCATGCATACATGTATCGCTGTATGGAATACGAACGCGGATGGTGTAAGTTTGAATTAACAAATACCTGCCAAATGTTAGGTAGCTTAGGCATGTCATTAAACCAAACACCTGTAAAATGTTAGGCAGCTTAGGCAAGTTATTAAATCAAACAATAGCTAAAGTTAGAGAGCTTAGGCATGTCACAATTGAGACAACATGCTAAGCATAGGCTTAGACAGCTTAGTCATGATCCAACCAGGCCCTATTTAATGCTCACAAATATCTGGTGGTACAAACCAAGGAGGGCCGCTGCCCCTGGCCCAAGAAAAAACCTGAATTCCACCATGTAAAGTAGTCAACCCATCATTCACCCATGCTCTAAATCAAAAGCCCATTTTGCCCTTTCATTCCGTGCCATAGCTCTTTCTCGCATCGCCGCCCCCATCCTACTGCAGCCTTCGATCCTCCCCCCACCGCTCCAGCTTCGCCCTCCTCTCGAGACAACAGTGATTTGCAGATGTTAAATTATATTCGTCGGTTTGGGCAAGAAACCATCGAGGTGTCGTCTTTAAGGTTCCTGGGTCCAGTCTCTTAGTGGGCTTTAGGCACATGGACGCCCACCATGCGGCGAGGTCGGACCCAAGCGCTAGCTGGGGCTAGACTTGAGAGCAAATCTAGCACGGGGCGCGCCCAAGAGCATGCACCTGGAGGCAATTGACACCTGGACAAAATATAATGGCCCGCGCCGAACCTGTTGCCTTCCTCGGGCAGGTCCAAGACGACAGCTTAGCTTAGTACCGTGGGTACCCAATCCCGTGGTACCAATAGTGCCCCCGGGCCCAATCTCGTGGTACCAATAGTGGCCCCCGAGTCCACTACAGGCAACGCATGAACCTGCAAGTGGGCCAAGCACTCATCGGGGCAGCAGAGCCATCAGAGACTAGAGTTGAGGCAATTTTTTTAGAGCTGGAGTCTGGAATGACCATGCCTTAATTCTAGTGCACGCCCCCAGTAGCGCGTGGGTTGTCATTAAGGTGCATCAGAACTCTACTTCAATGCGGGGCTATGGGCATGACTACCCATCTTCCTGGGAGTAGAACCGTCCCACACCGGCCGGTGCCGCTGACTTTTGGGTCTAGACCCAGTTGGCAGTGACGGGTCTATCGAGTGATTAAGGTGGCAAATGACCTGCGTCACTCGATACGGCACACCGTGCATGATCCTTGATGTGGATCACAAACAGCCACCCTAAAGTGCTACTTTGGTTCACCCGCAGTATAAATAGTGGGGCGTGGAGTGAGGGCTCCCCCCACAACCTTTGAGACCTTGATGATGGGGAAACACCATGACTTCACAAGGATTCTAGATCGGGACACCCATCTCCTAGCCATCAGCTAGGATAGAGTGCTCCTCCTCTTCGAGAGTGTCTCCTGACTGGGACTCCATAGAAGACTACCCCGAGATCGGGGGCAGCGACTATTGTAACCATGCTATCGAGGGTTGCCGCATCAGCATAGTGGCCTCAACAGGTGTGCATTCCTAGAATAGTTCCAACAGATACTCCACCATCAGTGGATCAGAAACATCTAATGCATGGACACCCATTGACAGACTCATTCAGAATCTCAATCTGGACTTCAACATCGTTCCGCTCCAGACCATCATGGAGTCAATTCAGCGCATGGTGCCTGAAGGATCTCCTCTCGTTGCTTTGGCCCAGCAAGGGGCTGAAGCAGCGGGCCATGTTGTTGCAGCAGCACAATCAGCTGGTAACCAGCGGGGTGAGCCCTCAGTTGGAAACCGGTCAGATGATCGGGCAAAACACGCATGAAGTCATAAAGCATCTTTGGCCAACGACAATGGACGCCTGGCCGACAATGACGCGCGACGACGGATAACTCAGAACCATCGGTAGCGAGAATATGGTCATGATCGCAACGACCTCCGCAACATCATCGATGATAGAAGGCATATCAGGGCAAGGTCGCCAACCCCTCCACGACACTCTCCAGTATGAGCTGCCACCCCATCAGGAAGAGGTCCATTCTGTGCTCTAGCATCAGGGCTCAGGCAAGTCACTTGGCCTAACAAGTTCAAGCCTGAACCAATCGATAAGTATGACAGATCCAACAATCCTGAAGAATTCATCCAGATCTATCACACGGTCATTAAGACCGTCGGAGGAGACGATTGGGTAAAAGCCAACTATCTGCCCACGACATTGACCGGCACAGCTAGATCTTGGCTCATCAACTTGCTCGAAGGTACTATGTACAACTAGGACTAGGTATGTGACATGTTCATCAGAAACTTTCAGGGCACGTACGAGCGTCTGTCCACAGTTGAGACCTGAAGACTATCAAGCAGAAGCATGATGAAAGCCTCCGGGAGTATGTGAAACATTTCTATAACACCAAGAATGCTATTCCATACATCCAGGACATCAAAATCATCAATGCCCTCCATGATGGGGTCAGCGATGTTAAGACTATTGAAGAGATCGCCGTGAAGAAGCCTAAAATAGTGGTTGATCTGCTGGCAATCACTGAGACATGCATTGAGGCCTTCGAGGCCTGAGCCCAACTCCTTGAATCATGTAACAAGGGGCCACCAAGGAATAAGCAATAGGATGATCAGGAGGTCAACACAGCGGATCGCGGGGATCGTGGATATCGTGGGAATCATTAGCAGTAGC
This sequence comes from Sporobolus alterniflorus, assembly GCA_008808055.3. NCBI lineage: Eukaryota > Viridiplantae > Streptophyta > Magnoliopsida > Poales > Poaceae > Sporobolus > Sporobolus alterniflorus. The sequence goes on along the minus strand of VSTD030001351.1, from coordinate 6,202 downwards.
CTATGGATCAGAAGGAGAAAAGGCCTTTCTGTCAACCCGCCGATGCAGAAAAGTGGTGCGAGATCCATCGTACCACAGGACACGATCTGGAGGAGTGAAAGACTTTTCTAGGTCACAAGAAGATGCCACCACCACCAGCGGCACAGGAGCCGCATCGAGGTAAACATTGTCGAGCCGATCCCGACAACGAGGATCAAATGGATAAGATTAATGTGATCTGCGGGGGTAGCATGTCCATTGCCTCGAAGACACAAGGGAAGAAGCTCGAGAGGGAGATCAGCCTGGCTCAATGCATCGAGTCAGAAAGAAGAATGAAGTGGTTCGACACTAACATCTCATTCGGGCCTAAAGATCATCCAAAAACAGAGCTGTCCAATCAGAACTTGCCTTTCGTGGTTAAACCCCCGATCGGGCGACATAAGGTGGCCAAGACTCTGGTAGACAACAGAGCTTCTCTCAACCTCATAATGAGGAAGACTTTTATCGAGATGTGCCTCAATCTAGCAAATCTGACCCTAGTACATGACACGTTCCATGGTGTTATCCCGGGACAGTTGTCCACAACCATTGGACACATCAACCTCGAGGTATCATGTGGAACAGGAGATAACAAGCGTAGGGAGATGCTAACATTCAAAGTCACAAGCTTTGACATCGGATACAACTGCCTACGCTACCATGAAGATGCCTGGACCTAAGGGTGTGATCACTATCAAAGCTGACAAGTGAGATGCTCTACCATGCGAGAAGACGTTATTATCGCATGCAGGGCGCTTCAGCGACAAAACAGCTCAAGAGCAATCAGCCAAGGTAGCCAGGATACAGGGTGACAACACCCCGGCCCGCTCAAGACATCGACGTCCAAGCCACCGATTGGTGGTACCCCTCGTGTTCCATCAGCAAAGAAAAGTACTTATGTTGCCTCCACATCTACTAAGTAGCCCATCGATCAGGAGGCGGATAGTAGGCAGAAGGGGATCGCGGTGGCTGAAGACAAGGAGGTCTTGGTTGATCATAGCAACCCAGACAGGAAGCTCTGGATCGGCACAAATCTTAGAGCCAAATGGAAACTCACGCTTGTCACTTTTCTCCGAGAAAATCTAGATGTTTTCACATGGAAGATATCAGATATGTCCAGGATCCCCAGAGAGGTGATTGAGCACAAATTGGGTATTGATCCATCATTTAAGCTAATCAAGCAAAAGGAAAGAAGATACATAGCAAAAAGGCGCGAGACCATCCAACAAGAAGTTAATAGGTTGCTCGAGGCCGGGTTCATCAGGCCAGTAGATTATCCAAGCTGGCTAGCAAATCCAGCTCTTGTAGAAAAGCCTGATGGCTCCTAGTGCATGCGTATTAGTTATACAAGCTTGAATAAAGCATGTCCTAAATATGAGTATCCCCTGCCTCATATTTGCCAAATCATTGATTCCACATCATCTTGTGAACTATTGCCATTTCTGGATGCCTATTCAGGGTATCATCAAATTAGCCTCGCCATTGACGACGAAGAAAAACAACATTCATCAATCCATTTGGATTCTTCTGTTACACTAAGATAGCATTCAGGCTGAAGAACGGGAGAGCTACATATCAGAGGGTCATTGAGATCGTCTTGGAGACTCAAATCAGATGAAATGTCGAGGCATATATTGATGATGTGGTAGTGAAGTCGAAAAAGTGTGGGGATCTGCTTGATGACCTCAAAGAGACCTTTGATAATCTCTATAAATATAAGATGAACCTTAATCCTAAAAAATATGTGTTCAATTTATTATCAGGCAAACTGCTCGGTTACATGGTATCGACATGGGGAATCGATGCGAAACCAAAAATGGTGAAGGCTATTGAACAATTGCAACCACCCTGAACCCAAAGAGAAATTTGGAAGCTGGCAAGCATGATGGCAACACCCAGTTGATTCATATCCAAGTTGGGTGAACATGGTATCCCTTTCTACAAGCTACTATGTAAAGCGGATGGCTTTTAGTGGGATGATTAAGTGGTAGCAGCTTTCATCAAGCTCAAACAATATCTGAAGTCCTTGCTAACACTGGTTCTACTGAAGCCCAACGACGTGTTGTTATTGTATGTGGTAGCCACCTACACATTTGTCATCACTGTTATCATCGTTGAGCGGCCATAAACCAATACAGATGTTAAACAACAACCAGTGTACTTTGTCAGCAAGATCCTAAAGGATGCACAAACAAAGTACCCACAAGTCCAGAAGCTGCTCTACGCAATCCTCATGAAGACCAGGAAGCTCAAGCATTATTTCCTAGCACATTCTATTCGGGTTGTATCCAATCGGCCATTGATGCTTATTCTCCAAAGCAAAGAAGCAACATGGTGGATCACACAATAGGCAGTGAAAATTGGCTAATATGATGTTGAATTCGTTCCTCGATGGGCGATCAAGTCTAAGGTACTCACGGACTTCATTATGGAGTGGACCAATTCAGGTCTGCGAGGAATTGATGAATTGCCCGATCATTGGGTGATGTATTTTGACGGGTTCTACACTCATAAAGGAGCAGGGGCTGGCATCATGCTCATCCCCCTCAAGGTGATATCCTTAAATGCGCTATTCACCTTGAATTCCCAGCTACAAATAACATTGTAGAATACGAGGGGCTGGTCACCAGTCTTCGGCTAGCCAAAGATCTCGGTATTCATTGACTCCTTATCAGGGGAGATTCTCAGCTGGTAGCAAAGCAAGTTTATAAAGAGTATGACTACAATAATGAGAAGATAACCGAGTATCTAGCAGAATTGTGTAGAATGGAGAATTTTTTTGATGGATTTGAAGTACAGTATGTCCCACATTTGGACAACTGCGATGCCGATCATCTAGCATGGATTTCTTCCTATAGGGCATCAACTCCATCAGACACCATTATTGAGAAATTATCTAGGCCTTCAGTTAAGTCAGTAGAATCAATCAACGAAGAAGTTGAGCAAGATCTGATGGTCATTGATGAATCAAAACAGGAGCTAGTGTATGATTGGATGCACTCAATCAAGATGTCCCTAGAAAATCATTCACCGTTACATGATTATGTCGAAGTTTAGCATATAGCATGCAAGTCCAAGCAGTACCATCTAATCGATGGGATATTATTTTGATGAGGCACCAATGGCAAGATGGTGAAATGTATATCAAGAGAAGAAGACATTCAATTACTTCAGGATATTCACAACGACATATGCGGATCACACTCATCATGACACTCTATCATAGACAAAGCATTTAGGAATGGATTTTACTGACCCATAGCTAAGGATGATGCGATAGAAATCGCCTCCGGAACAACTTCTTCCCCTGGCTCACGCGCAAAACCTTCGGCAAAATACCCTAGAGCCTCCAGCTGCTGGATATGACCAACGGTAATGGTCAAAGCCCCAAAATCATAGCTCCGTGCAGATTCACATGGATCCACGACTCTGTTTTCTTCGCCCTGGGCATCAAAGCCATATCCAGACCTGTCACTTGAAGCATCTCTAGATGAAGAACCTGCCACTGTTGCTTTTGGTCGGGATACCTCTGTCTTGCCACCCACAACCTCCTCAAGCACCAAAGAATGCTCTCCCTCCATCACTCGAATCAGTGGAAAAGCCGAAGCTCACAGGTTGTAGTAGCGAAGGCGCGAGAGCGTCAAAGCCTAGGGAGAGCAAATGAAGTGAAAAATCACGGTCACCGCGCACTACTATATATAGCAAGTAGTAAAAATGGCCCGATAACCGTGTCACCTTTTGCGCGTGCACAGTAAATGGGTAAGAATCAAGCGGCCCGGGTAATTCTACACCGGGACCTTCGTAACAGCTTGCTGAAAGTGGTCCTAGGCTTTGACAACCAGGCGTTTGAATGCGAGGGTAACACTTTTCAACAGTGATACAGGGAACGTCTGATTGCCAAAACCCTCCCAGTACACACAAAAGCGAAGGTTCAATCCCAATGAGCAAGGGTGATGCTTTTCGTGGAATCTCTTCGCAAAAATCATAGGACCGACTCATCGGGATTGAACCTCGCTGACGTGGGGCTACTATTGGGGATGCGGGCTGGAAGCCATAGAGATTCTCGAGTCATCACCCTCTTAGGTGAACCTTAATGAACCTTCGCTTTAATTGTAACCTGTAATGTACCTTCGCGCATCTCGCAGGTAGGAGTTGGCTACGTGGCGGAGCTTCAGCTCGATCAGAGCCGAAGGTGAACTAGACTGGGTGAAGACCTCTCGGGAGGGTAGGAGATCACGCCGAGGGTCATTGCCACATTAGATGCCTCGGGGCGATAAAAGATCGCGCTAAGGGTCGTCGAAACACCGGAGGCCCCTATCGCCGAAGCCGTGGAGCAGGGGACACTTGTCGTGCTGTCATTTGCATGGCACACAAATAATTGTAAATACCAAAGAACTGTAATGACCTAATGACCGTGTAGTGACATGCTAGGGTAGGTGAATGGGGGCATTACGGACATTGTAATGATCATATGTAACTACCCCATATAAATAGACCCACATGTGCTCATTGATGGGACACCTGGGAAGCAGTTATTGTATAACCTAGGTAGCAACGTGCCATCTATGTCAATGCGCCCATTGCTACTTTGGGTCACTGACAAGTGGGCCGACTATAAAACTAATCGAGAGGTCGCTGCTATGACCCTTAGTAGCAACGGGCCCGGATGATATCATCTTGTGCCCGTCGCTGCTTTGGGTCACTGATAGGAGGGTCAAATATGAAACTATTTAACATGATGAGCGAGGTGGAAAAGGCATGCAATCGATCGAGGCTGCTCAAAGGATACGTTCGGTTATATAAAAGTGGGCCTGGTCACAGTAGGCTCTAAAAAATAAAATGACAACATCCATGGAAAAACGAGAAATTAATTTAATCTATCCGTGGTCGCCACCAGAATTTGCTAGTTGTTAGCAAGTACTTATGTGGGTCAGTCCCACTTTGTGCGAGCGAGGTGGGACTAATCGGGAGGTTATTGCTGTGACCCTTTACTAGCAATGGTCCCTGGTGATATCACCCGAATGACCGTCGCTGTTGTGGCCCTAAGTAGCAACGGGTTCGTGTGACATCCACGGTGGCTCATTGCTACTACGAAATGGTCACAATAACAACATGCGAAGATATGATGTCACCCAAGACCGTTGCTACTGAGGTCCACAGTAGCGACAGGTGGTTCGGTGACATCACCGACGAGCCACTATAGACACGAGTCACAACATGCCCGTTGCTAGAGTTGGACACCCCCCGTCGCTACAGAGACGTTTTGTAGTAGTGCTCATATCTTCGCACCCCCATCTTACACCTCCGTGTTCGGGACTAGATAACCTCCCGCTATTTAGCTCCCAACACTACTACAGATGATAACCCTGCTCGATGGGCATGGCTTTCATTGTTTGTTTATTCGATCATGGCTAGCAACGATATAGTATTCATGTATGAGGAATACAGCTAGCATGTTAGATTTTGACATTTGGAATATGAACTGCCTAAATGACAGATTGTTTTGTTGATATGGTTCACCGATGGACAAGCTAGCAGATGTGCTAAGCATGATGACAACATGCCGTCATAATTTGTTCAAGTAAAAATTGGCCAGATGTTGACAACGAAATCATTTCATCTGGGCTCAGTAAACATGTACAGTTGTTCAAACTATGATGGTGCTAGTAACTTGAGTATATGTGTTTGGGTATGGCCTGTAAAATATATTGTTTGTTGGTTAACAAGTGTCTACATGATAATATGATTAATAAGGCAAACACCTAGCCTATGTGCTAAGTATGATGACACATGATGATGCCAAATATACAAATGACTGTAACTTGGAGCTCTAAAATCACACATTATTTATGTCAAATATACAAATGGTTGTATATGCAACACATGATTATTTCTTTCGAGGCCACATGTAATTGCAGAAGGAATTTAGCGTAGAGGTGGTTTCCCGTTACATTCATGCAGAGGATCGAACCCATGCTCAGAGTGTCACAGTTATATAGTTTGGGTGGTGTTTGCACACAAAATGAACAAGAGATGGAATCTCCTGCTTGAAGCTGGGCAAACCGGATGGTCCGGTTTGGCAAATTGGATTGTCTGGTTTCATCGGCTTCGGCGGCAATTAGGGGCACCGTCGACTTTGGTGAGTGTGTCCTTTTCCCGACCAAGTGGCGTCTGAATAGGGGAA